>JAGKTI010010215.1:6362-21044 GCA_018397915.1 Birgus latro
TGGTATTAGAGGTAGACTGCGAGATAATGCTGATTTCATGTGTGCGGTGTGCCGGGGAGAGCAGGTGGAGATTGTTAGGCGTGAGAGGGTTGAACTTGCAGGTGAGTCTCTTGAGTGTGTGGAGGAGTTTTGTTATCTGGGAGACATGTTATGTGCCGGAGGTGGGACTGGAGTTAGCTCGGTTGCTAGAGTGAGAAGTGGTTGGAAGAAGTTCAGGGAGCTGTTGCCTCTCCTGACATTGAGTGGACTCTCCTTACGTGCTAAGGGGTCTTTGTATGCAGCATGTGTTAGGAGTGTGATGCTGTATGGTAGTGAGACCTGGGCAGTAAAGGAAGAGGATATTCGCAGGTTTAAACGTACAGAAATCACAATGATTAGGTGGATGTGCAGTGCGTCCCTGCGTGCAAGGCCTGGGGGGGCTGGGTTTATGATAGAAGAGTTGAGAGGTAGGATGGGACTAGAGTGTATTGGTGTTGTGATGAGGAGAGGTAGGCTGAGGTGGTTTGGACATGCGGAGAGGATGGGGGATGATAATTGGGTACAGAGGGTGAGAGGTGTTAATATTGGGGGAGGGTTTGGGAGGGGTAGGCCGAGAAAGACATGGGACGAGGTCATTAAATGTGACTTAAGGGTTAAGGGACTGAATAGGAAGGCTGCCAGAGATCGAGCAACGTGGAGAGCCGCCATTAGGTGACCAAGGCCGACACATGCAAGCATGTTGGAGCCTTCAAAAACGAAATGAAACGAAAACACCCAAGACCTCAAACCCGACACCACAGCCACAAATCCCTACAAACCTGGCGACGCCGTCATGGTGGCCAAACTACCAGCCCCGAACAAGTTATCGCCTCGTTACAAGGGGCCTTTCATGATCAGTCCCTAACCCATACCAAGTCATTGTGCAGTACCACAACAACACGCACACCTATCTGAATCACCACGTACGTCCCTTCCTTCCCGCCCCAACCCCTCCATACCATCCCCCTCACTCGCCTGCCCAGCGCACCGCTCCACCACCTGATCATGATGATGACTTATACCCCTACTATTTCACACATTCTGCCTCGTCCCCCTCGCCTAGCCCCCCCTCCTCAACCACCTCTCCCAGCACACCCCATCTGACCCCTCACCCCCTCCTCAAACCTCGCACTCGCCCCCGGCGACCTTACCTCACGCCCCAGCCTCCACCACCACGTCACTGCCCCCAACCCAGCCACCACATAGCCAACCCGCCACACCACCAACAACCGCCACGCCGCCACCTCTTCCAGCGCCAGACACGGCACGCTCCCACGCCCTTCACCATCACCTGCCCCTCACTCTTCCCCCTCACCTCACCTCAGGCCCCCCACCACTTCCCCCTCCTCCAGCTCCCCACCACCACCTTGCACCCCCACCCCACCGCCTCACCCACAACCCACCCACGCCCACCCGACAGACTCAACACACACCTCCTCACAACCCACACCCATTGTAACTACCACCACAACAAGATCAGGCCGCCTATCTTGCCCACCCGCCAGATACGCCCCAACCCCATCACCACCACTCGCACACACTCCCACCACACCACCCACACCAAGCATCACCCCACTCACCCTAAAAATACACAACACAGGATGGACGATTCCAGTGGCCCAACCCACTAAGCCGATTAAGGCGACCTTCCCTCGACCTCACAAAAGCAGGGCGACCTCCCTCATCCCCAGTCTCCAGCCGACAGCCACAGCTCACTCACCTCACTCTCTGCCACCCAAGATGAGAATCAGATGTATCCTGTGGACTCCTGCCGGAGGGAGGAAATGCCAGCTAAAAGGAACATCACAGCTAATCCACCTCCTCCAGAAGACACACCAAATCTCAACACTGGAGATCATCTATAACCATCACCAGGAGCCCAACCACCCCACACAGCACTGGACGAACCTCCTCCAACACCTCACGCCCACCCACCAGACGGCGACTTCCGACACCTACCACCTCCAGCCACGGGAACGTGACTTTCACCCCCGCGACGGTGGTGAAATACGCATCCACGGAGGAGGCCCCACCGACGACGAGACCCCCACCTTTCGAGGAGGCCACGGGGAGGTACACCGATACTCTGAGCCATACCGGCCCATGTCCCCTGCTACCATATGCCCCTCTTCCGCTCAGCCAGTCCAACAGGAAGTGAACCGCTCAGGTAGGTTACTTTCCTGCCAAGACAGCACTCACCAGACTCGGGGTGGGACTAGTTTGAAGACAGTCCCACATAGGCCCTCAGCAACGTCCACGAGACTTGTCACAAGAGAAGGAACGACCACCAGTCTCCCCAGTCCTACGGACCCTAAGGGGAGCAGCGGTGCAGTAACGTCCACTGGACTTACTGCAGAGGGAGTGTCCACCAGCTCTCCCTCTTGTGCCACCCGCCTACAGGAGCAGGGGCGCGATAACGTCCACCAGACTTACCGATGTGGGAACGTCCACCGGACTTCCTCCACCCTTCATCCCAGGAAAGGGAGCAGAGCCTTGGCAGCGTCCAATGGACCTGCCATAGAGGAGGCATCCACTGGATACTCCTAGGCTGCAGCTTTCCCCCGGCAGCAAGGCCGTGGTAGCGTCCACCGGACCTACAGGAGCGGGAATGTCCACTGGACTTCTCCACGCTGCTGCCTCAGGGACGAGTGGCACCCCAGTAACGACTGGACTACCCAGAAGGGAGGAACGTCCACCAGACTTCCTATCCCCACTTCCCTGCTGGGGAGCCTTGGCAATGTCCACTGGACTTGCCAGGTGGAAGGAGCATCCACTGGATCTCCTTCCACTGTCCTGGAGTGGAGTTCCGGCAACATCCACCGGAGTTGCCAAGCTGAGAGAGTGACCACCGATTCTCCCTCCTCCAGTACCCTGGAGGCTCCCGTCAAGGGACACGTCCCTGGCTCAGTCCGCCCCTCCAGAGGCCGAGCAAGACGTCCCTCGCACTTACCCCATACCACCCAGGGTGGAGATTGCTCCCCTACAGAGTCACTGCAGCGGGACATCTGGAGCGGACCTGTTGTGAGCCTGGGTGTCCTGTTGTTGCAGCCATCCCCTCAACGCCCCCAGATGCTGACGGACTTCCCGGGAGAGAGTGGCCACAGGTGGACCTTGACGGCCTCCCCAACCGGACGAGATTGCAGCCACCAATCCTTGAGGGGCGCCTCACCGACCCCAGGCCAGAAGCAGCCTGGACCCTGCTGCAGGACTCCCGCCACATCCAAGGGCAGGTCCAGAGCCGCCTGCCTCCTAGCCCTGTTTGGCCCCAGTCCTGAGGGCCACCCCACTCCTAAGGGCCCCACCAATAGAGGCTCGAGAGGGCTGTTTACCACACAGCCCTGCCGCCTCACCAGACGACCCACCACACAGCCTGGGAGCACACCCCTGACGGCCTACCTCCCACACATGGCCGCCATCTGAACCTCCCAGTGTGAACTTGTGGTATAACGTGTGTTGCCCTTGTATGGACATTAAGTGTTTGTAAGACTGATGACCTACCTCTCACACTTGGCCACCACCTGAACCTCCCAGTGTGAACTTGTGCTATATTGTGTGTTGCCGTTGTATGGACATTAAGTGTTTGAAAGTGCTACATGTTTTGTGTAATATTGTATGTCGAGCTATGGTAATATTCGTGTGAGATTGGTTAGCCTGTGTTTGTGCTCTGTTCCTTTGTTGTATGCTGTTGCCAGGTCCCGAACCAAAGAACCCAAATTCCTGCCCGTGTTCTAGGAGCAAGAAGTTGCGCTTAAAACAGGGAGCATAACAATAACAATCGTATTCGATAATCCATCACAAACATCAACACCGCTGTGCACACTTTCAATACAATTATACAAAATGCAGACAAAAGACACATCCCTAGAGGCAACAGAAAAAGACACAACCCCAATTTCACACCAGAAATTCAAGGCCTCATCAGACAACGGGACACACTATGACACTCCCGAACACCACATACGCATGACACCATATAACAAATACAAGAACTCAGCACTCAGATAAACAATAAAATATCAGAGCAGCAAACACTAAATTGGAATAATTATCTCCAAACACTTAATCACAAAAAAAAACACCAGCAAACTCTACAAAACACTAAACAGCATCACACTCTACAACAGCAACACTACACAATCACATGCTGCCATCACAACAACAGACACTATTCCTTCAAACAAACAACAAGCAAACACTCTCATCACTCACTTTTCACATGTCAGCCATCTAAACCCTCATCGTGACGACCGACGTATCATCCGACGTAAGAGACAGTTCCCCACAGACCCAGACTTTGCACCTTTCACTTAAACCAGACGAAGCACATCATCAGCAACCTCAAGCACTCATCTGCCTGTGGACCAGACAACATAAGCAACATACACCTTAAACACATTGGCCCACAAGGCATACAAGCACTCACCAACATATCAGACTACAGCTGCTCACACAACATAATACCCAACATCTGGAAGCATGGCATTATCATCACTATCCCCAGACCCAACAAAGACCCCACATTACCTTCCTCACACCGCCCAATCACACTCCTCTGCACCCACTCCAAAGTCACTGAAAGACTGGTACTACAACTAGTTACACCTCACACCCCCCTAGCCCCATCACAACATGGTTTTAGGCCACTACACTCCACAAAAACTCTTCATACAGACCTCACACAGAAAGTCTTTGATGGCATGAATTCAGCTAAGCCACAACATAGAACACTCCTTGTCACACTAGACATTAGCTAAGCTTTTGATTCCATCCCCCGCCACAACCTCACAAACAAAATATTCAACAAAAACGTGCACAATAACACAAAAAGATGGCTAGCAAACTACTTAGCAGGGAGATATGCACATGTAACTTTTGCTGGTCAGTCCTCGAACATCAGAAACTTCACAAATGGTGTCCCCCAAGGATCTGTCTTGTCTCCTACACTCTTCAACCTATACATGCATACCCACACCCCACACACAACAAATACACATAGCTTCCTATGCAGACGACATAACACTTACATACACACACCAAAACGCAAACACAGCCACACAAATCCTCCAACCTTACCTCAACACACTACATGAATGGTTCACCACAAATAGACTCAAAATAGCCCCAGCCAAAGTTACAATGACCCTTCTCACAAATTGGACAGCAGAACACAGTCACATTCCACACCTCACCATAGACAACACTCCCCTACCACACACACACACACACACACACACACACACACACACACACACACACACACACACACACACACACACACACACAATCCTTGGTGTAACATACATCAATGTCATTTAAACAACACATCACAAACATCAAAAATAAATTAACACCTAGACTCAATGCCTTGAAGTCAATTGCCCATACAACATTTGAACACAACAAAGAAACCACCACCACAGTATACTAACAACATATACAGTACGTTCAGTGATGAATTATGCAAGCCCTGCTTGGGCTCCTAACCTCACTAAAACACACTACAACACTCTTCAGACCATACAAAACAAGGCCTTAAAAATAATCACAGGCTGCACAGCTACTACACCTACAGACCACCTACACCAAGAAACCAAAGTCCTCAAAGTCAAGGATTATCTAGACATGAGAGGCACCCAAACTCTCGCAGCAGCCTCTACAAACCCACAACATCCACTACACTACATGGCAGCACATCCACACACACCAAGGAACATCAAAACAACACCAAGGAACATCAAAACAACACCAAGCACACGATATCATACACAAATACTATAATCTCTTCCCCCCTACCCGCCTCAGACCAGCTTCCAGAAGCATATTCATAATCAAATCACTCGCCGTTCCATTCAGTCACTCAAAGACAACACACAGCTGCATGCACGGTCTCCTGATATCCATCCTTCTGAATCCTGTCTCCCCCGTGAGGACAGGGTCCACCTGGGCAGGCTGAGATGTGGGCATCATCCAGCCCTCTTGAGTTATCAGAAGAGGCTGGATGACCTCGTCGCTGATGCCTGTCCAGGATGTAACACAGCATCCCATACTATTAAGCACATCATGGAAGACTGCATTGTACACAATCACCTACGCCAACAACGCAACATACACTCCTTGAGAGCTCTGTGGGAAAGCCCGGTCTCCGCCATGGCCTTCCTTAGGGACTCTGGGCTGTTCTGCCAGACTGCCTAGGGAACAACAACTACTACTACTGTAATGCCATTTTTCTTACATATAATATAAGTAGTATAAGAATAATTTAAGTTAATATAAGTATAGTTTAAGTATATGATGTATGTAATTTACATTAGGTTGTACGTGATAAGTGTGTATTCTGGACCGTGTTAAGATGTTGTAAAGTGTAAAGTGGACTTTGTAAATCATATTTTTGGGCTTGATTTTACTAGTAGAAGCAACTGGTCAAGGAGACAGGAGCATCTGGTTTCGATAGAGTGATACAGAAAGTTAATTTGGAACTTATATTGGCGAAGAGTCATATTTACAACTAGAATTCAGATTTTTGTACTTGGGCTAGTGTTTGCTGTATTGTTCTACTAAATAACGTTGTCTGAGAACTTAAGTAAAGTCTGACTATTGATTATTGTCATAGATGACCGCGAAAATTAATTTATTTGGCATAGACCTCAGTTGTTGCATCATGTTTGTGGCGCCGCGGGCTAAACAGAGAGAAATTTTATCAAATCGTGATTTCAGGCGTCGTATGTTAAATTGTTAAACCTATGTTATTGCCACTAAATTTAAATCATCATAAGTCATATTTTTATAAGTAGAGTAATGCGTACACTTTTATTGCAATTCTGGTGCGTTGATATAACCTGGAGACTGTAACGTAACTGTTTGAAGTCAGAACCAGACAGAGAAAACAGAGCGGATGTTGGCAGGCGCGGGCTCTCGCATGCCCACGAAGCGTCACTCTCCAGTAAGACTTCATTGGGTGTGGACGTTTCAGGCAAAGCTCCGAGAATTTACTGTATTTCTCCCTTATACATCATCATAATTAGTTGTCGATATAACTATATTTAAAGTAAGATATCTGATCATATTATCAAAATCCTATGACTCTCCAGTAAAACACCATTGTGAGTGGACGCTCGTTTCCAGAACCGGCAAGTGGCGTTGGGTCATGGAGTCTGCGCCAGCCATTGTATGAGAGTCACATCGACCAGTGCCCGAAAGCCTTTACACTAATTTTTACAGTCTATTCCCAATGCACAGTATAGTCAAAATTGGTTGGTCCACTTAGTAAGCTAATTATTTATAAAACAAATGTAATATGTTGGTTAAAGGTGGGAATAGTGTGTTGCCCCGCCATGTGGAGCGCTGTGAGCGCTGAGCTGTATTCTATCATAATCTTGGTTTATGTATATTTTTCCTAGATATGTTATGTGGTGTACCCAGGTAAAATTAAGGTTGATTTCTTTAGAATTGAAGTAACAGTGTAACACGTTGTAACTGGGTATCGCTATGAGTCCGTGTGAGACTGTGGTGTGGTTTATGGGAGTTACCCCTATTGAAGAAGTTTTCTATGATGCAGTCGGGATGAGAGTAATTTTTCCTGTATCGCGTTAGGCGGGTCAGATGATTTATAAACTGTGTGGAATAGATCTTGCATTCTCTCTTTCAATTATTCTAGCGTATTAGAGACTATTGATTTATTAAGGTCTAGTAATTAAATCTTGCTTGAAACTCTTTCATATCTGTGTAATTTAAGGATAATAATATAGATAAGTAAATTTAAATAGAATGTGTTTGGTTATCATCCTATGGGGTAGTATAAGTATAGACTGAGTGGCCCGCAAGGCATGTTACATCTAAAGAACCACGCTCTCCTATAAAATGCTCACGTTACCCTGTTAATACCAGTGGCCTCCTGTCCCTCTTCCATCGTACGGGGCAAATAACATTAACTCTTTTTTTTTCCCCGGCAACTGCTGGGTGGTGGCAGCGATACCAAATTACTTTAATTATTAACGAGGCCCTCTTAATATACTGGTAGTAACAGAAAATTCCCTATAGTATCAAAATTCTAATGTCACACTGGCGGCTTAAGCGGTGTGGCATAGCTAAGGTAATCATTTATAACGTAGGTAGAAAAATCCTGCGTTACACAGGTTGGCAAAGCAGTGTGATTAAATAATTCATATTTAAGGGTTGCTAAAATTTCAACCCCTACAATGCCCTAAAAATTCGCGCCCCTACACTGGTGTCAGTTCGGTGGGATTTTTCTCAAATTTCAAGAGTGCTAAAATTGTGTGCACTACACTACTACTACTTATCCTTATATTAAATTCATACTGCCAAATTAGCTAAGGAAAAAGTTGGTAAAGAGAATTTTCCCCCGTCTCATCCCTGTAGCGGGTTCCCCTTGTTATTACACCTCAGTATAAAAAAGACCTTGCATTACACGACGCGGAGCAGAACTGGGTACGACCCCCCTCTCACACTCATACTTCTCATGAACCTTTAGGTTATTTTACCCTCCTAAAGAGGTTAGTACTTATACGTATATTCCTCATAGACAATAAATGTAGCCTGAAGTAGCCTTAGCATAAATTAACGAGTGATTAACAAGAGAAATGAAGTGAACAGTATGTTTGAAAAAGCCTTTGTTCACCAGGGCACTGCCACAGTACAGAATCATTCCTGTACGCCAGTTTATAACCAATGATTACATTCCAAGTGGGAAATGAATAGAAGTTAGAATCTTTACCTTTTCAAGGTCAAGTGGGAAGAAACTAAAGTTTAAGGGTAAACGTACCAATTCTAAGTATACCTCTAGCTCATAAAAATTTCATTTCCTTCTACTATTTTTCAAACATAACACCATAATATGTACTCTTTACTAATTTTGTTATTTGTACTTACTCATTACAGAGAGATTAGGATCACATACAGTATTATTTTTCTTGCGTGGATCAAGGAGCCTCTGTGGAAGGTGAGGTCACTGGGGGTGTGTGGGGGGCTTTGTGGGGAGGATGTTGAGTTGGTGGGGGGTATGGTGGAGGACGTGAGTGTGGAATGAGGAGTGAGTGAGGGTGAGGAGTGTGTAGGTGTGTTGTAGCACACATATAAATTAGTCATGTTGGCAGGGGAGGTGAGTGGTGATGCGTCATGCTGGGTGGGAGAGGGGGGGCGGTGTTGTCGGGGGGGAGGCGAGTCGTGAGGGGTGGAAGAGACGCATGTGGCATTCCTGTATGTGCGTGGAATGTTGTGATATTGGATGGTGACCTGGAAGGGGTTGGGAACGTTGATGATTGTGTAGGGGCCTGAGAATCGGGGTGTTAGTTTGTTAGGGATAGGTAGTTGGGCTACCATAAATGATTTGCCAGGCTTGTAGAGATTGATGAGGGTGATGTCAGGCTGAAGGTCTTGTTGGTTTTGTAGGTGACGCAATCAGCGCCTGAGGTGGTGAAGGGGGTCAGATGTGGGGGACGTGGAGGGGGGGCTGTAGGTGCTGTCGTAGTGGTAAGAGAAGGAGAGTTTCTCCGAACACTCATTCATGACGGGTACTGCCGTCTTCTGTGGAACAGGTGTTCATCCCCCACTGCACGATTTTTATGTGGACTGGCCAGTCTTCGTTTTGTGTTTCTTCTATTCTCTCGTACTTGGTTGAGGAGTGTACGGTGACTTCTTTTGCATATCCCGTTTCCTTGTGGCCAGTATGGGGGAGAGTGAGATAGCTCGTACCTGAAGCTGGTGGCGAGTTCTTTCCATATCTTGCTGCTAAACTCCGAGGCGTTGTCGGAGTGAAGGGCCTGAGGAATACCGAAGTAGGGAAAAACGTGGCAGACGAGGGTGTCGGCCACGGCAATGGCGTGGTGCTTCTTTGCCGGACAGGCAATCAGGAATTTGGAATGGGTGTCCACGAAAGTTACAATATACTTGTAGCCTGCTTTAGGAGGGAGGGGCCCAACTACATCTACAAACAAAAGATGCCATGGCTTGTGAGCAGTGATGTTTCCTGAAGGGCCTGGCGTCCATGTCACGTCCTTTACTAGCACACAAGCACGCCAGGCCTGAATGACTTGTTTGGGCAAGGTGGAAGGGCCGGATGTCCAATTTATGTCATTAAATACTTGTAGGACTTCTTGGTCCCTGTATGTATGCCGTTGTTTGAGTGTAAATGAGTCATCATTTGTAGGGCGGTGTCAGGATTGAGCGCTAAACGTCCAGTATGGGCGAATAGGTGGTCCCCCTGCCCGTGTAGCTTAGAGAATATTTGTGATGGTATCCAGTCATTGCGATCTTTGCTTTGCCATTTTTGTAGAAGGCTGGTGGTGGTGCTGATGGCGTTGATGGGCAGCTGGGACAAGGCATCAGCGTTTGCATGTAATTTGGCAGCCCGATACGCTATATCAAAATCAAATTCTTCGAGACTTTCTCTGCATCTGACTAACTGGGTGTTGTGGGCCTGAGACTGGCATAAACATAACAAAAGACTGGTGATCTGTTATCATGGTGACGCGAGTGCCCGTCTTTATGGGGAGGCGGTAGCTCGATCGGTAGAGAGTTGGCTTGCAGTCCCGAGGGACCCAGGTTCGAATCCTCGCTGGTGCAGGGAACAGTTTAAGAATTTGAATTTCATTAAATCAGGCTTTACTGATCTACCAGGAGACCCGCCGACATGTTGTAAAAATGACCCCGCTAATACCAATACACCAGTCCTGTATGAGACAGCCCTAGCATGTATTCAATATGGACGGTGGGTGTTAAGCACCGAAGTGGTGACATGTAGATTGTAGGAGGACGACTGGGCCTTGATAGCAGGCTGTGAAGCCTATGCCCAGAGTCGGACACATAAAAAAAAAAAAAAGATAGGCTCGAAAGTGGTCCAGGCCCAGATGATGCCTAGGCATAGTTCTTTTCTGCCTGGCTGAGAGTACAACTGGTGCAGGCGGTGATGTGTTCTTGTCCTCCTGGACTTGGGCAAGGATGGCGCCGATTTTTTACTAGGGATAAGTCGGTATACAGACAAAAAGGTAGGGTGTAGTCAGGGAATGCTACGATCGGGGCTGTGATGAGCTTGGTCTTGAGGGTGTGAAAAGCGTTGATGCGATCGTCTGTCCAGGTGAAATGTTCGCCTTTTTTAGTCATGTCATGGAGAGGTTTGCGATGTTAGTAAACGCCTTTACGAATTGTCCGTAGTAGGACGTGAGCCCGATAAAGGCACGGAGTTTGTGGACATCTCGTGGTAGGAGGAGGTCTGCGATAGAACGCAGTTTGTCAGTATCAGGTGCTATGCCTTCCTTGGAGATGACGTGTCCTAGGAAGGAGATGGACTGTTCAGCCAGGACGCTTTTTGATGGCTTGAGCTTAAGCCCTGCCCATCAGATGCGAATGAGGACTTGTTTAACCCGCCGAGTCCCATCGACGTACGGTGTACGTCGCTACTTTTTTCCGTGGACAGACCCAACGACGTACATTGTACGTCACGCAATTGCAAGGCCCATTGTGTGCGGGTGATTTTTGGTAGGCATATGTGGGATACCTTCCTCTACCTGCTGTCAAGCGGGGATACTGCCTGGCCCCTCCTAACCCCCCCTTCCCCCCTCCCCCCACACTGGGCAATTCACCTATTAGCAGCAACCTAGCCAGTAAAGGTATGTTGCCCCATGGTCTCTCTAATGACGAAATTCAAGGTGAAAGTGAATCCTGAGGTGGAGGACAAAGAAACAAAGAAGCTAGAAGTAGAAACAAACAAAAGTGATGAGGTGGTAATGTCATAAAGGAAGGTGCCATATACTGGGGTTTTGGGTAAGTGAACAATGCTTATAAATGCCTATATTACTGTGTGAAAACCATTATAGATTTTACTTCACATAAATTCGTACCAAATAAATTAAATAAATACGTAATTTAAAGTGGCTTGAATTAGTCAACCCTTCCATAGTTCGTTTTCTTAGCCAGGTACCCTGAAAAAGAAGGAAAACGTAAGGTTGAGTGACACCTGTATCAACATTTTTTTACCTCAGGATCGCGATTTCACTATGAATTTTCGATGTTTCTCACCAAAAGTGAAGGTTTCAGCCAAAAAACAAAAAATCAAAAATCGGTCGGGATCTGGGGTTAGGCTGGGTAAAAAACTGGTCGGGACTCGCCAGGTTAAGGCACTGGAGGTGGTCAGCCAAGGTTTGGCTGAAGATGATAACGTCATTTAGGTATACCAGGCAGGTTTCCCAGATGAGGCCAATGAGAACTGACTCCATCAATTGGGAGAATGTTGTGGAGGTGTTGCAGAGTCCAAAGGGGAGGATGCTGAATTCGTAATGCTTTCCATAGCTGGTCGAGAAAGTTGTTTTATCTCTGTCCTCCAAATGTACAGGGACCTGCCAGTATCCCGACCGGAGATCCAAGGTGGAGAACCAGGATGCTCCGTACAAGGAACTGAGGGAGTCATCTATCCTGGGTAGAGGGGTGGCATCCTTTGTGGTCACGTCGTTAAGGCGTTGGTAATCCACACAGAAGAGCATGGTGCCGGCTTTTTTCTTAACTAACACGACTGGAAATGACCAGGGGCTGGTGGATGGGAATATGACACCAGCATTGAGCATTTCCTGGGCCTCCTTTCTCCCACAAGCACGGTGGTCGTCATCGTGGTACTACTTGGGGAGTCTGCCGGCACACAGATCCCGGGACTCCCCAGTTCTCTTGAACACTGGTCCAGGTGGAGGGTAATGCGGTAGGGCGACGTACCTCTAGTCTATTCCGTTGAGGGAAAGAGCGTGTGTTGGTTGGGGATGTATGTCCATCTTGTCCCGATCGCTCGTTCTCTTCTCACGCCTCTATATGATCTCCCCTTGGTCCTACTCCATATATATATATATTTGGGTATTCAGCACATACAGGGGAGAAAAAGCTTTTTTGGATACTTAGGTGGGCAAAGTATGCAATCGATTCCACTTAAGAAACAAAGCATTCATGCAAAAATGTATGGTTTTTTTTATCAATGCAAAGTCGTGCCTCACTACCCCTGCATTCTGTAAATCTAACTGATCTGAGTACGTGAAGGGTACGGTGAACAAAGGTAAAATAAATAATGTGGTATAAAAAGATACAATATTTTTGAGCTATGCAACAAGCATAATTAGTTTATTACATGTGGGATTTTTTGGTCGAGTCGTAGAGGGCTCTGTGGTGCTGCACAACATGGAAGATCAGCTGCCGGTCTTCTTCATTCTTCATCAGACCAATGTAGTCCATTGCCAGTTTGACTGCCCGCTCAGCAGCGTCATTGACCACTTTGAGGTGGGCCATGACATCAGGAATGGGGCAGAGAATAATTAATGGTTGTTGGAGTATCCAGCTTCAAACACTGGAAGAGGTTTTTCGATTTCTGGGTGACTAACTAGAGATTCTCAGATATGATGGCTTATCAGTCGTCTTTATGTTTAAACGGCGCAGACGCTTCTTCCTTGGCAGTGATGTGGTCATATTTTTCAGCATTTCCTGCTTTTTCTCAGCAGAGACATGGCTAGTGCAGCCAGGTTCTCACTGAGGTACCAGAGGTGGCTTTTGATTTTCTCCAGTGCCTTCTTTGCCACAATGGGATCCACTTCTTTGAATTCTTCAGCCTTCTTCAGGAGACTGTGGTCATTGATTGGAGCGTCGACAGCATTTGGGGCATCAGACCAGTGCATCACACAGATGGTGACAAGGAAGACAGATGCGTTTGATGGCCTCCTTTTGATGCCATGTGAAGAAGGAGGCTGCATCCTTCAGTTGATTTCTGAAAAGGAAGATCTTGAGGCAGTAAAGGCCTTTGGCCATCCAACGTGCTCTGTGATAGCCACCTGGACGGTGAAGGGCTTCTTGCCGAGGAATGCCAAAGACAGCTGGAAGAGCTGAAGGTAGTCATCACGGGGTTGCGCACGATCCATGTGGCTAAGTATAAAGTGTTCAATGTCCTCGGCTATGTTGGCAATCCACGACTGAGATTTTTCATCTAGGTCATCATTGTAGGGATCGAAGGAATCTGCGTCAATTTTATTCCACAACTCTTTTAATCGACCGAAGAGAGGAATTTCGGAAGCAGAGAAAAAGAGATCAAAGATCCATGCAACTATGAGTTAACACATGTGGTGCCTGCATGCCAAGAACAACAGTGGGACTTGGAGACCTCTTTCAGGGACAAAGCAAGCTCCGCTGTGAACCCCGGTGTTAGACGCTATAGTATCAAAACAGTGTCCTGCAATCCAGGGCTTCACTTCTAGCCATTCACGTAAAGTCCTTAGCGCTGCCACTCCCATTGTTTCACCTGTTCAGGCAGGGATCTTAGGGGTTGCCAGGATCTTCTCCGTACCAATCCATGCAACAGCAATCGCCAGGCGATCTCTGCGACTGCTACCATCGATGTTGGGCAAGAACTTTCCATCAAAATGGAGAATCAAGGGCGTTTTGGCTGGAATTCTTCTTTGATCTTTTCAGCAACCTCAATCCTTGATTCCTTCCAAACAGAGTGGAGAGATCCGACAGACAACGTGAGTTCCCCCCATGTCAAGCCCTGTTGCGATCGAGGTTGGAGTTACCACTTGCATTGCAACTCACGTTGAAATGAGGCATGGTTTGAGAAGGCCTAAGAATTTTTGCAAAGTATGGTGTAGTTCCCACCAGTAGTGAAACTGAATAAGCACTTTGCCTTTCAAG
>JAGKTI010010218.1:11965-29005 GCA_018397915.1 Birgus latro
AGGTCCAGGCAATGGATCTGGGACCCCTAGCCCACCAGCTTACCAGTGGCTGTGGTAGTGGCCTCGGGGCACCCTGCCAGGACAGCTGCAGGGACACCCTCCAAGCGCGGCTTGGCACTGCAACTGCCCCGCCATTATACACCCACTGATAGGGCAGCCTCCTGGGGCGCTACTCCCAGGTTCGGGCCCCTCTCTATTGAGCGGAAGCGGCAGCCTGGGAACCGCAATGCCCTGTACCCTCTAGCACAGGTTCGAGCCCCATCTCGTCCTGGACCCATGATCTATGCCGGCGGAACCCCCGTCACGCTTCCCCCCAAAGTCCGCCACTAGGTAGTGGGGGCAAAGTTTTCTGGCCACATGCCCTTGCTGGCGTCAACCCCTGTAACGTAGTGGGATACGTTGTGTAATATGTAAAGCGCATGTGGTGTAGTGCATAGGACAGTTAGAGGAAATGTTTGGGAGAGTATGCTGGTCTACTCTCCATGTTACTGTCACACTGAAAAGGTCAGCAAAGGGGGATGGTTAGATAGCTAGTGAAACAGGAGCTCCAGCTCTCCCTATCACCAGCATTCCCATTCCCCTCGGGAGTACCACCCTGTTCGGCCCGTGCTACAGCCTCCTCCTGCTTCACATAAACATATCCGACAGAGTCAATCCAAACGCTGTCACGTTAAAAAGGGCTGCCAATTCCCTGACCATGCACTTCTCCTCACAATATTTATCCAGCCAGCTCAATCTCTTGACAGTTCCCTGGCCTCACCAACTTCCAAACCTCTCTTCCTCACACACACATCCACAATATCCCTCCACCTTCTCCATGGCCTACCTCGCCTCCTTCCTCCTTCAAATTCACTCAGATATAACTTTTTCACCACTCTATTGTTATCCATTCTATCCATATGACCATACTATCTCAGTACACTCTCTTCGATTCTAGTGTCCACAGACTTCCTCACTCCACATCTTTCACAAACCACAATATTTCATACCCTATCCACTCTCTGTACTCAACATACTTTCCTCAGCAGTCCCATCTCCACTGCTCTTACTCTTGACTTTTCATTTTCATGCCACCATAGTCTCACACCCATATGTTAGAGCTGGCACTAACACACCTTCATGTAAGCCTCATGCAACTGCAACATTCAAGTCTCTGTTTCCTATCAAGGCCATCATTGCATCAGCTACTTTCCTTCATTGTGTCACTCTATTTTCCACTTCCTTTGCACATTTCCCTCTCTTTTCTATTACTGTACCCAGGTATTTGAATTCTCTCACCAATTCCACTCTCTCCTTGTAACATCACACTGGGAGTCATCTCCTTGCTCGATTACCATCACTTTCATCTTCTCTACATTTACTCTCAAGTCACGACTCTTACAGATATCAGCAAAACTCTGCACTAGGCTACGAAGTTCTTGTCCGGTATCTGCAAGCAGTACTGCATCATCAACATACAACAAATCTGAGATATTCCATCCATCACCACTCATTACCAATGCCATCCCCCTCCCCACTTCTCATGATTTTACTTTTCTCATCACCCCATCCATATATATACAGAATATTGAACAACCATGCGGACATCACACAACCTTGTCGCATGCCCACACCGATTGTGAACCATTCACTTAGATGCATATTTACCCTTAAACATGCCTCACTTCCATCATAAAAACTCTTGATAGCACCTAGCAGCTTAAAATCTACACCATTTGTGTGCAAAACCTTCCACAATCCTTCTCTGTCTACTTTGTCATATGTTTTTTCCAGATCCATGAATGCCATAAACACCTTATAGTCTTCTCACAAGCCTTCTTCACTATCTGTCTTATAGTCTTCTCACAAGCCTTCTTCACTATCTGTCTCACTGCAAATATTTGAGCCACACATCCTCTCCCAGTCCTAAAGCCACCCTATTCATCATTCACCAGGACTTCTGAAATCTCTCTTACTTTCTCTTTAATAATTCTATCATTACCCTACCACACTCAATAAACTTATCCATCTATCTATCTATTGCCAGACGCTGTAATCCCGTAAAGGGTGGACACAAACAAATCGCCTCCTTGTCGCCCTGTCCCCCACCATTTCACTGCCCTGCTTCCAGCCTACACCCCCCTCTCTCACATACCTCTGCACTCCATCCCTCCAACTCATCCTTGGCCTCCCTCTCCCTCTCCCCCCCCTCCACCTCACTCACATACACTCTCCTTGTCAGTCTCTCACTCTCCATCCTCTCCACATGGCCAAACCACCTTAGTGTATTTCTCCTAATGCTTCCTATCACATCCACATCCACACCACAATGCTCCTCCACTTCCTTATTTGTCAGTCTGTCTCTCCACGTGACTCCACAGGCTCCTCTCAAATAACTCATTTCCACTGCCCTCACTCTTGATTTCTGCCCCTCCAACAAGGTCCAAGCTTCACTCCCATGTCAGAATTGGTATTACTGTACAATACTGTCATGTAGTAACTTTTTTACTTCTATGATCACTTTCCTGTTTCTTATCAGTTTTCAAGGAACCACCAACCTTTCTTCCTTGTTGTACCCTTTCAAGCACTTCACCCTCTAAACTTCCATTCTTACTCATCACACTTCCCAAGTACCTAAACACACTCACGTTTTCCATTTCCTCCTCATCCAACCTCACTGTACATTCACTGACTTCACTTCTCTCAAAGACCATAACTTTACTCTTCCCTACATTCACCGTTAGATTCCATTTCTTACACACTCTCCCAAACTCATCCAGCAAGCCTTGCAGCTCCCCTTTGTCTTAACTTAAAAACACAGTATCATCTGCAAACAAACAACAGTACAGGGAGTTTCCAAACACTGCCCTCTCTCATTAGGGCCGCTCCAACATCCACTGACCAACCTTGTATATATCTCTTTAGTAACCCCATCCACATACAGTTTGAACAACCATGGAGACATGTTTCAATCCAACCTTCAAATAGAAAAATTCACTCAGTTCACTATCAGTGTGTTCTGCAGCCTTAGCACCCTCACACATACTCTTCACAGCATTCAGCAACTTCTCATCTACTCCATATATTCTTAATACTTTCCACAATCCTTGTCTATCCACCCTGTCATATGCTTTCTCCACATCCATGAAGGCCACATACGAGTACAACTTCTTTCCCTTCTCTAGAAACTTTCCATTAAAGATCTGGGAATGAATAGCTGATTTACACAACCTCTTCCCTTCCTAAAACCTCCCTGTTCTTCTCCAACTAATTCCTCTGTTATTTCCCTAACTCCGTCAATAAGTATCCTACCATATACTTTTCCTATTACACTAAGACAAATACCACTATGATTACCACACACTTCTTTTTCCCCTTTTCCTTTGTACAGGGGAATAATTATACCTGATTTCCAATCCTCCGGGACTCTACCTTCCTCCCAGGCCAATCTACACATCTTCCACATCCATACTGCTACTATCTCATTCTCTCCCCCATGCCTCGGCATTTCAACACAGACTCCATCAATTCCTGGGGCTTTCCCCATTTTGACTTTCTTCATTGCTTCCATGACTTCCATCCTACTGATTTCTTCCTCTCTTCTCATACCCCTCCGTCTCCCAGCCATTCCCCAGCCACTTATACTTGCATACTTTCATTCTCTATGTTCAACATTTCCTTAAAGTGGTCTCTCCATCTGCTCACTTTGTCTCCTTCTCCACTAGCAATCTACCATTTTTATCTTTCACTCCCCAGCTAACTTCTTTGGCACGCTGTCTAACTCTCTTTACCTCTTTCCAAAACATTTTCTTACATTCCCTCCACTTTGTACTCAAATTCCTTCTAAATTCCTCATCCAATCTGTTTTAACTCTCTCTTATTAATCTTTCACCTCTCTCTTCCTCTTTACATATAACTCTCTTCCGTCTCTCACCTTCTTCCACGCCTCTGTTTCTCATCCACTCACTATATGCTTTCTTCTTTTGTGCCACAGCCTCTCTCACCACTTCATTCCACCATGCTGTTCCCTGCACCCCCTTTTGTCTTCTCTTCACCCCATGCACCACCTCAAATGATGCATAGATTTCTTCTGTGAATATCTTGCACACACATTCTACGTCCCCCAGCTGGTCCAATCCATTTTTCCCAATTGCTCCTTCACTTCTCTCTTATATTTAGCCTTTTTGTCATCCCTTTGTAACCTTTCCACCCTCCTTGCATATACTACTTCCTCCTGTCCTTCCCTTCTTCTGTTTCTCCTTTTCACTTGGACCTTGGTTCTCACCACCACCAAGTGGTGGTCAGAAAGTTCCCTCCCCTAGCCTCTGTATGCTCTTGCATCCATTACACACCTTCTCATCCTTTCATCTACACACACATAATCAATCATTGCCTTCCGACAATTCTTGCACTCACTTCGCTCACCTTTATTTTTGTACAGGGTACAACCACAGCGCTATTCCACACTGCATCATTGTAATGTGGTATACAAAAATTTGCACTGCTTAGAGGCAAAGCAGGGATCTTCTCTTTGGCTCTGTGGTAATGTGTGCATGTGTGGAGTGCGAGGGCCTGAGATCGAATCTCGGTCAGACCGTGGATTAATTTGTAAAGCTATATTTCAGTTGTTATATTGGTTGGCAGTGGTGTGGGATGTGAGGCAAGGCTTGGAGGGCAATGATGTTGGTTAGCTGACAGTGTTCTGTAGTCCTTCCAATATATGGTGAGCATTTGGGCGTTGGCTTTTCTGGGGGTTCCCCCATGTGCGACACTGCCAAATCTCGCCCAACACACATCACTCTGTCTTATAATTATGTCATTTATTTACTGCTTCTGAATTAATTTGTATATATTTACTACTTTAATAAGGCTATATAGTGTTATGAATGTATCTTTCTTTTTATAAAGCAATTATTTTGTATAAATACAATACTTGGCAGCGTTGCTGTCCGACATTGCTTTTCTCCGAGCTTGGGAAAGACCGTTCTAATTCAAAGATCAGGTTGCCGCCACACAAGATGTAAGCTACCCCTGCTACACCTGCTACTCATTCTCGTGTTCTACACAGCTGAGAGAGGGAACTTACAGTATTTGCAATGTAAATAAGTATTTTTTAGAATTTACCCAGTAATCTGACAATTGACCCTGTACGAGGTTTGGCAACGTCGCATGCAGGGAAACCCCCGGAAATGCCAACGCCAAAATGCTCACCATGTATTGGAAGGACTATAGTCCTTACATCCCAAGGATGAGCTGTTCGGTGTGGTCTGAAACATTCCCAATGGTGGCCTCCAATGCTAAGCTACCATGTGTGTTTGAAACTGACCAAATTAATCACTTAAGGGAGAAAAGATTGATGTAATGGGCTATAGAAAAGTCCGCATTGCTTAGAGGCCAAGTGGGGATCCTCTATTTGGCTCAGTGGCAACATGTGTGCATGTGGAGTGCAAGAGCCTGAGATCGAATCTCAGTCAGACCAGTAATTAAAGTTTCATTTCGGTTATTATATGATGGCATCAGGCAAATGGTGGAGGCAGGAAGATGAGTCACTGGCATAGAACATCTTGACCCTGCTAACATACAGGAGCTTATTGCCCCAGACATCACCCTGTACACCGAGGAACTGTTGGACCAGCTGCAGGAAGAAAGTGAAGAACAGGGACAGCCAAAGGAAAGGCAATCAGGAGGGATAACAACGAGCAAGCTGAGAGAAACTGCGGAATTGTACGAGATGCTCACTTTCATCATCACCAACCAGGATAGAGATAAGGACCAAGCTGAGCAAACTGCTGCATTAGTGGCCAATGATATGAGGCAGTACACAGAGATGTTTAGGGAGAGTGAATGCTCAGCAACGGAAGAGGATCACAGACATTTTCGAGTTTGCCAGGATGCTCCACAAAAACCATCCTCTGGCAACAATTAAACCCCGGAAGACAGTGCTGAACCAGACAAAGAGGTTATATCCATCGTTTCCTCCATGGACTTTGAAGGGTTCGACTCCGACGACAAAGAAGGCCAGCCAACCACATCTCAACAGTGGCTATAGAGAATGGGGGTCTGGGGGCAGCGAGTGTGGCCAGCAGAGCCAGTCAGGTTAGCGACCTAAACTTTTTTAATTAATGTCTAGGAACCTTTCTTATGTATTTTCAATGACTTCCTGTGCATGAGTACCAAGTGAATGCCAGCAGGGTGTTTTTTGGAGAGTCTGGGTGGGATCTGGGGTGAAAAGGGCAACTTTGGAAAATGTCCAGTCTTGGTTAGCCCTTTATAAAGGAAACACATGGAACGTATAATGCGGAAAAGTATTATGTGGCGTGTTGTCAGTCTATATTAGCTGCATAGGACTGTACTATAATTTATGCTTAATTTTGATCTTTTACTCATGGATTATATTGTAGGAAAGTTTTAAGGATACTGGGTCAAGCCGGATACTGACACGTTATCCGAATCAACACTGAACAAACTGCCGATCAGGGGTACATACGCAATATCCGGCATGGGGGTTGGCAGAATTATGCTGAACAACTGAGAGTTTACTGTATTCTTAGGTAAATCAAATCATCTGGAGACAGCAGGGACCTTGTCTAACAGAAAATACCAGGATGTTATCAGACTGAAATGCTTGTTCTTGCTGTAGCACCAGGCTCATTTGGATGTGACCCCAGTGGACTACAGGCTGAAGCTGCCCTTTTTGTAGCAGTCTACCATAATTAGTTTGGGGGGACTGGGGAGTTACGGGCTGTAATTGGACAGTAAAGCCACCTGACTACATCTGTGCCACCACATAAAGGCATCCCTTTCCAGCACCACGTTACAGTCAGTGGGTTAATTAAGATTTCAAGCCATGTAATTATATCTGTGCCACCACAGGAAGGCTTCCCTCTCCAGCACATCTGAGTCAGTGGATTAACAAATGCCATTTTAAAATCTCACCTTAGCTGAAGAGATGAACAGGTATGGGGACGATAATCCTCTAGTCGAGTCCCATTGTTGCCCGATGGCAGGAAATTACGTTCCCTGCTGCAACGCATTAGCACAGAATGGCACAGTACCTGCAAAAGAATTGAAAAATTACATGCTGAATCACCCTACATTCTTTTAACTAGGTGTAACACTACCATCTCTCCAAAATGAAAGCTTCCATAATCATCTATCTACCTATCTACTGCAAGACGCCTCAATCCCGAACGGGGTGGCCACAAACAAATCGCCTCCATGTCACTCTGTCCCCTGCCATTTCACTACCACGCTCCCAACTCACACCCCCCTCTCATATACCTCTCCACTCCATCCCTCCATCTCATCCTCGGCCTCCCCCTCCCTCTTGCCCCCTCCACCTCACTCATATACACTCTCCTCGTCAATCTTTCACTCTCCATCCTCTCCACATGCCCAAACCACCTTAATGTGTTTCTCCTAACGCTTCCCATCACGTCCCCAACCACACCACAACGCTCCTTCACTTCCACATTTGTTAGTCTGTCTCTCCATGTGACTCCACATGCTCCTCTCAAATAACTCATTTCCACTGCTCTCACTCTTGACATCTGTCCTTCCAACAGGGTCCAAGCTTCACTTCCATATGTCAGAGTTGGGATCACAATACTGTCATGTAACAACTTTTTCACTTCCATGCTCACCTCCCTGTTTCTTATCACTGCTTTCAACGAACCAGCAACCTTCCTTCCCTGCTGTACCCTTTTGAGCACTTCACCCTCCAGACTACCATCCTTACTCATCACACTGCCCAAATACTTAAATTCACTCACAGTCTCCATTTCCTTCCCATCCAATCTCACTGTACACTTACTGGCTTCACTTCTCTCGAAGACCATCACTTTACTCTTCCCCACATTCACCTTTAGATTCCGTTTCTTACACACTCTCCCAAACTCATCTACCAAGCCTTGCAGCTCCCCTTCGTCTTCACTCAACAACACAGTATCATCTGCAAACAACAGTACAGGGAGTTTCCAAACACTGCCCTCTCTCACTAGGGCCGCTCCAACATCCACTGCCCGACCTTGTATCTCTTTTATAACCCCATCCATATACAGATTGAACAACCATGGAGACATGACACATCCTTGTTTCAATCCAACCTTCAAATGGAAAGATTCACTCAGTTTGCCATCCACACGCACTGCAGCCTTAGCACCCTCATACATACTTCACTGCCTTCAACAACTTCCCATCCACTCCATATATTCTTAATACCTTCCACAAACCTTGTCTATCCACCCTGTCATATGCTTTCTCCAGATCCATGAAGGCTGCATACAACTTCTTGCCCTTCTCTAGAAACTTTTCCACTAGGGATCTAAGAATGAATATCTGGTCTACACAACCTCTTCCCTTCCTAAAACCTCCTTGTTCTTCTCCAACTAATTCCTCAGTAATTTCCCTAACTCTGTCAATAAGTATCCTACCATATATTTTTCCTATTACACTGAGAAGGCAAATGCCCCTATGATTACCACACACTGCTTTTTCCTCTTTTCCTTTGTATTATTGGGCATATGGTGGTATTATTGTGTGTATAAAGTGTTGGTATTGTAACTGCTATTATTCCGTAAAATTACCTAGACCTGGGTTGGTGGGAGTCAGTTAACCTAAGCCTATTTTTCCCTTATGTTGTACGAGTTTTCGCTATCCGAGCAATTCTCCATTAACGTATCCCACTCATATACAATAACCTGCCAGCATGAAGGACATAAAAAAAAAGGGGGGGGGAGGATTTAAAAAATATTGTATATATATATGGTGGGATAAAAAAAAAAAAGGGGTGGGTGGGTATCCGCTGTTAAACAAAACCACAAATATGAGAGGACGTCCGCAAAAAAACAAAACCACAAACAGAGACAACTATAGCCGACCGTGCAAAACGAAAAGCCATAAATGTGGAGGGACAACTATAACAGAATCTGCAAACAGTAAAACCACAAAGTTGAGAGGATATCTGCAAAAAAAAAAACATTCATTCATTCATCAACTAATCCTGTGTTGCCCCTTAAGAAGCATAGGGGCCCAGGGCTAGGCAAGTTGGTCCTAACATTTAAGATGACAGTGACCAGACTTACTCATCCCTGAGAGGTATTACATGAACAATAAACCCCAACCACCCCTTAGATATAAATGTGCATCGGCTCAATCCAATTGGAGAATCTTAATTGCCCACTAAACCACCAGGGGTGATAATTTGGTAATATGTTACCACCCAGCAGAGTAAATGGTTTCCTGGTGTACAGGAAACCATAAGGCTTGTCACACAGTGCAGTCACCCACAGCCAGAAGGAGGAGGAAAGAATAAAGGAAAGAAAGACAGAAGAGGGAGTGTAAAGTCACCCATAAGCAGAAGAAAGAGGAAACAATGAAGGAAAGAAAGAGGAAGAAGAAAGAAGAAAGGAAAGAAAGACAAAAGAGGAAGGAAGAAAAGAAAGAAGGAATACAACACTGAAAATGTGAAGGGACAGTCATCACCAACTCAGCAAACAACAGAACTACAAATATGGAGGGAAGACTACCAGAATCTGCAAAAAGAATACCCACAAATATGGAGAGAATTTTAACAGAAGCCACCAACTGGAAAACCAAAAATATGGAGGGATGACTAAAATGGCCATGTGGAGAGGATGGAGAGCGAGAGACTGATGAGGAGAGTGTATGTGAGTGAGGTGGAGGGGGGTAGAGAGAGGGGAAAGCCAAGGATGAGATGGAGGGATGGTGTGGAGAGGTATATGAGAGAGGGAGGTGTGAGCTGGGAGCAGGGCAATGAAATGGTGGGGGATAGGGCAACATGGAGGTGATTTGTTTATGGCCACCCCTTACGGGATTAGGGCATCTGGCAATAGATAGATAACAGAATCCACAAATAACAAAATGGCAAACACGAAGGGACAACTAAACTAATCAACAAACAACAAAAATACAAATATGGAGAGGTAACTGTACCTGTAACTACACAGTTTTTTTTTTTTTTTGCCTCTTAAATGTCATGACGGTACTAAAATATGCACTAGGCAGCAATCACAAAAAAGGATATCAAAAACTGAATCTTACGAAAACAGGCTAACAAATATCTGTATAGACTGTAGAGTACATCTGTGAAAAATTCTTAACATTATGACACACCTGGCTAAGCTACAGCACATACCGACTTATGAACTGCCTCACACAGACTGAACCCTCCTTTTATCGAACCAATTGGGTTAAGAGTCTAACAACATCCAACTGTTTCATACAGCAGACAGTCAGCTATATCAAACCCAGATTCAATATTCAGGCATAACCCGCTATCCGGCAGCATTGTGTACTGGTGTGAGTGTTTATACAGCGAGTTGCCGGATATCAAAGCGATTTTCCCCATAAGATACTGAAGAAAAGCCAGAAATGTATTCCAGGCCCAAACCCAAACTCTCATATATAATAATGAACCTTAATAAAGACTGAATGTGGTAGATGGGGGCACTCACCATCCACTCACTCACTGTAGTTGCTTAGGGTTGCCCTTTCCTCTCGTCCTTCCTTCCTTTTCTGTCTTTCTTTCCTTCACTCTTTCTTCTTTTGCCTATGGGTGACTCTACACTAAGTGACAAGCCAAATGGTTTCCTGTATACCAGGAAACCATTTATATACTATGCTGGGTGGTAACCATATAACCAAATTATGGCGTCTGGTGGTTTAGCGGGTAATTAAGGCGCTCCAATTGGATTGAGCCTGTGTTGGTTTATATCCAAGGGATGGTTGGGGTTTATTGCTCACATAGTGCCACTCAGGGATGAGTGAGGCTGGTCACTCTCATCTTAAATGTCAGGACCAACTTGCCTAATCCCGGGCTCCTCCACTCCTCGTGAGGTAACATAGGATTGGATGATGGATGGATGGATGGAATAAAGACTGACTCTCATCTTAAATGTCAGGACCAATTTGCCTAATCCCGGGCTCCTCCACTCCTCGTGGGGTAACATAGGATTGGATGATGGATGGATGGATGGATGGATGGAATAAAGACTGACACAGAAACATCATAGGTAATGTTATTATCCTCATAAACAATACTACCGCTAAACAATGGGACATCAAACATTGCATACAAACATATTATGGCAATTATTGATGAAAATGAAAAATATTTAAATCTACGTTAAAAAAAAAAAAAAGACAACATTTTCCTGGCCGGCCAGAAGTTCGAGCTGGACTTTTTGGAATGGCGGTGATGGTGGTGGTGGTACAGTACGTGGCGATGCAGGAAGGTAAGGTGGTGGGAGATGCAGTGCTGATATGCATTCAGAGCAACAGACACAGTGAAAGTGGACGTGCCCGGGCCAGGCAGGAGATGCGCTAAGCAGGGATGGGGAACAGCGAGGGGACAAGGAGAGAGACATGCCTGACAGCGCTAAGCATGGTGGGGGATGGAGGAGGGACTGGGGGGTTGGGGATGGGGTAAGAGGTAGGGGATGGAGGGATGACGAGGAGGCTGTACACACCACAACATCCACATTCGGATGCACACATTTCAAACCTAGGGAGCGACAGAGTGTTCAGGCTCGCAAATTAACAGACATTCAGACTGTGGGAATGTTCTCCAATTTCCTTTGTTCGGTGTAGCAAGTGTTCTGTGTTCGGAGCGCCGTATATCTGAGTATGCCTCTACACAAGAACAAAAAATACTGAAAAAATCACTTTTTATTTACCTTTCAATTTGTCTAGCAGCTGCGTGGCTCAGTCAATTAGAGCACTCCGATCAAAGGGATGGAAGTTCGTGTCAAGCCAAGGGTCATTGTTAGACATCGGGAAGGGCATCCGGTCACAAAATGCTATATGCTCCAAAACCAAATGTCCTCTACCCAGGGCAATGCCTTACCCCATATCGAAAAAAGGTATATATATACATATATATATATATATATATATATATATATATAGTAAAACCTCGATATAACGGACTACAGTAGACCGGAATTCGCTTTTATCAGACTCGAGGAGCTACCGGACTAAACTCCTATATATCGGAAAAAGTCCGATATAGCCAGAAAGCAGTCCGGACTGCCTGACAACTTCAGCTATGTTCACCACAATAAGACAAGTAAATGACATGTTTTTCAGTGCACAGTACAGTATTATTATACCATTTGATTAGTGTAGTGAAGGTATAACACAGTACAATACTGCAATGGTGGTGAAAACCACTGACACAATCCGAACTAATGTCTGATATATCGGAAAAAGTCCAGATTAGCAGGGGTAAGTCCGGATGTCGCTTTTATCGGAAAATCGCATATTTCGGACTGGCCTGAGCCCCAATAGTCCGTTATAGTGAGGTCTTACTGTATATATATATATATATATATATATACACATGCACACACACACACAAATCAACGCTGTTCAGCAGGGTCTGGGTGGTTGATATAGTGCAAGTTTGGTTTAATGAGGTTCGACAGATGTTTACTGTATACAGGAAGGTCCCTGTTATACAAGTGGGATATGTTGACCCTCTGGTTAACAATCGATGTAGGCTGCATCCAACCGTGAGCGAATACTTGGGACACAGTCCTGGGCACCCAAGGCCACACACTAAGAGACCACCTGTCACTGCTCTATTCCTGTGCACTCGATAGTTCATAAACTCACACTCTTATTTACACTCAATATTTTTTTTTCACCATAATCCTGAATAAATGTGCAGGTATACCTCAATATACGATACCCATAGATATGATACCTTGGCTTAAAGATGGGGGTAGAAATACCACCATACCCGGCCTAATGATGCCCAAACCCCGGTTTAACAATGAGTTTTGATTTTTTTTAAAACCGATTTTGATGATATTTTAGTCCAGAAGTGTGTGTCTAGGTTTATAAATCTGTGTGTTTTAGCCACAGGTGGGGTGAACATTGTCATTCCGGGGTACAGTTTACTTGGCTTGATTTTTTCCAGACTTATATTTGACGATTTTCAGATTTTATTTGTTCATTTTAGTGAGTTATTTACAGGTTTTAAGCTTAGGTTAGCTTCTTTTACCACTGTTAGGCCATTTAGAGTGGCTTCAAACTTGTTTTTGTGCTCATCTGGGTGGATTTTGGACTTGGTTAGGAGGGAAACCCAAGGCTGAAAAACACATCCCATTACTTTGCATGTCAACCCGAGGCGTCCTGTCGACGTATGGGTACGTCACAACATTTTGTCACAGCTAGACCCATCGACATACCTGTACATTATGCAATTGCAAAGCCAGTCATCTGCAAAATTTTCAGATTTCACAGGTGATTTTTGGTAGGCAAATGTGGGAGACCTTCCTCTATCTGCTGTCAAGTGGGGATACTGCCTGGCCCCACCTCCCCCCCATGCTCGGCAATTCACCTGTTAGCAGTGACCTGGCCAGTAAAGACATGTCGCGCCACAGTCTCAATGACGAAATTCATGGTGAAAGTGATTCCTGAGGTGAAGGACTAAGAAATAAAGAAGCTAGAGCAAGAAACAAACAGAAGTGATGAGGTGGTAATGTCGTAAAGGAAGGTGCCATATGTGGATGTGTTTGGTGACTGAACAATGCTTCTATTGTCTTGTACTGCACATAAATTCGCACCAAATACATAAATAAATACGTAATTCAAAGTGGCCTGAATTAGTTTACCCTCCCATAGTTCGTTTTCTTTGAGGCTAGATACCCTGAGAGAGAACGAAAGGTAAGGCTGACTCGTCACCTGTAGCAACATTTATAAGCTGAGGAAAGCGATTTCTCTATCAATTCTCGATGTTTCTCTCCAAAAGCAAAGGTTGAGCAAAAAAAAAAAAAAAAAAAAAAAAAAAAAAAATGCTCGGGACTGGGGAGTATCGGAGGTAGGAAATCGGTCGGGATGTGACGGGTTAAATCTACCTCAATATACGATACCCTGCCTAACGATGGGTTCTTACCTAACCAATTGCATCATTAAACCAGGGTATACCTGTACTTGTTTATGGTGCTGTAAAAAGATCAGCCGAATGTAAATTATGATTTTTTCTTTTTTTTTTACTTCAGTATTTTTTTCAGTTTTTCTCATAGAAATATAATTTTTATGATAAATGTTACTGAGAAAAAGCTATAGGGATTTTATTTGGCTACATTTTGGTGTACAAAGAATAACTGTAGTCAATTAGGGCCGATTTTATGGAACGCAAAAGGAAATTATCTTACACTCAAGCAAGGCTCGTAGCATATTGACTGGTGAGTGGGGCGATGCTGGGTGTGAAGTGGGTTAAGCGTGGAAGAGGGATACACAGGGATGCAAGTAGTGCTTTGTTCTCACCCAGAAATGAACACAGAATCATTCCATAACCAAAAAAAAAAAAAAAAAAAAAAAAAAAACAGGGGCCAAAAAAAAATTCAAAAAAAAAAAAAAAAAAAAAAAAAACCGGGGCCATATCGTTCAACATCACCGGAACTGACTGGTAACAGGCGGTTGAAATGTGTGCTGACGGAGGATTGCTTATATAACAGATACTGTACTTATTTAACAGATCGGAAGAAAAGGGGAGTGCGAAACTCATATAACAGAATACATAACTTATGGGAGATATTGGGCTACGTTAGCTGACCCTGCTCGCATCACTGAATTAGGGCTTAAATTGTCCAATCTCATGTCATCAGCTTCTTTCACGGCGGATCCTCATTTAGTGGAACCCGTCTGTACTTCATCCCATTCTTTATGAGCCAGTATGACCAAAAAATCAATAGGAAAAACTTTTCTTGTGCATCACAGGCACTTCAATTTTTCCTTCAGCCACAAACAACAGGTTACCAAAGACTATAACGAATCTAATGACTCCAGTTCATGAAGTCTGCCAAGGCAAATAAAATCTGGAGATGACAAGAACGAATCATGATGTCTGTTATGCAGCGTGTTTAAGGGGTGACTGCTCGCTCCTTACTCATGGCGCCTAGAGCAGGGTCCTCTATCCAGACCGGGTTGGGTATACTTATGGCAACTTAGAGGAACAGGGCATAAAAACACTGGGCAAAAAACCTTACATGTATGTACCTTAATTCTTTACACTAGACACAATATAATGCAGTGGCACACAATACATAGGAAATAGTTCAATACTATGGACAGAGCCGAGGAACTCTGGGACAGATGACGTAGCCGTGGGCTGCTTCTGAGATAGGCCCGGTGTCTGGAGGTCCCGGGGAGAAGGCAGCCTTCATCAGGAGGCCAGTTGATGCTGGGTCGCCCAGGAGGACCTTCATCAGGAGGCTGGCTGTCGCTGGGTCATCCAGGGCCTTCGTCAGGAGGCTGGGCTGCCGCTGGGTCGTCCGGGAGTGTTCGGTGGGGCGACATGGTAGGGGTGCCCGTCACTGGGGAGCCCGAGGGTCGGGCCTAAGTGCTGGCCCCAGACAGAGAGAGCAGGTGCACCTGTCGGTGCCTGCTCTGCCGTGCTGGACATCGTCGGGTGGGGCAGGGGAGGTCACACCCTGGAGTCCTGGGGATGTCCCGGCTGGTCCGAGGGCTGCGGTCTCTCTTCGGCTGGGCCTCAGTCAGGGGTGATCTCCAGCATCCTGCCAGTGCAGAGTCCGTCAGGGTTGGGGACTACAGGGGAGCTGGTTGCAGGGCAAAAACCCCAGGTATCAGGGGGCCTCTCCAGACTTCCTCCAGCTGCTGCTCCTCCGGGAAAGTGTTTCTGGACAGGGAAGGGGCGAGGAAACCTGTTCTGCCATAGGTGAAGGTGGGGGAGCCAGGGAAATCCTCAGGAGGGGAAGGCACTGGGGTAGGGGGCGAGGGGCAGCACGTAGCCGTTCTCTCCTCGGCGCGGCCAGTGGCCATCGCCAAGTCCCCCACGACACGGAGCTCGGAGCGGCTGGTGGCCGTCTCCTCCGTTGTGTGGCTGGTGGCCATCACTGAGGGCCCGTGCCCCTGGCTGACGGCGGGCGGAGTGAGGACGGTGGCCGTCACGCGCCCGCTGGTGCAGCTCGTGGCCGTCACCGAAGAGCCGTGCCCTGCGAGGACTACACCCCGGGTGCAGCTGGTGGCCGTCACCGGGGTGCAGGTGCAGGTGGTGCCTGTCACCAAGGTGCGGCCAGTGGCCGTCACAGAGGTCCTACTTCCCTTTGGAACCACTGGGATAATGCAGCTGGTGGCCGTCACCAAAGTCGGGTCCCTCCCGCAGGAGACGGCGAGGTGCAGCTAGTGGCCGCCACCCACCTGGTGATGTGGCTAGTGGCCATCACCAAAGCCCTCTTTCCTTGAGGGTATTTATTCTGAGAGCGGCTGGTGGCCGTCTCTCCCCGCGTGCAGCTGGTGGCTGTCACTCGGTATGACTGAGGGAGGGAAGCAGCAAGTGAGCGGCTGGTGGCTGTCTCCGGGATGCTGTCTGGGACTAAGGAGTTAGCCCCACCCTGAACCTGGTGAGGGCTGGTCCGGATGAGGTGTAATGCGCCGTGACTGCTATCTCCCAGGTGAGGCACCTGAGCGCGAGAGGGGAATAGGGCAAAGATAGAGGTAGGCCCGTCTCACGCTGAACCCACGCTCTCTGTTGTAGCCTCTTGGTTGTCCCTTCCTAGGGTGGGTGTCATACTCGGGTAGGGTGTCTTGGCAGCGTGTATGTCAATGTCCTCATGCTTATGTTCATGTCCGAAGCTCCCTAACTGTTCAACCACCACTAATTGTCCAGCCAAGCCAACTGTCCTACCATGTCCCCGACTGCCCTACTGTGGCAGACTGCCCTACCATGCCACCAACTGCCCTACCATGCAACCGACTGTCCTATCACGTGCCCCTACTATACTGCCGACATCCCCACCATGCCACCGAATGTCCAACCACGTGCCCCTACCATGCCACACTGTCATATCATGCCACCCACTGTCTTACTACTGTGCCGCCGACTGGCCTACCATTCCACCAACTGCCCTACCATGCCACCGACTGCCCTACCATCCCACCGACTGCCCTACCTACCATGCTACCAACTGCCCTACCGTGCCGCCGACTGTCCTACTGTGCCACCAACTGTCCTACCATGCCACCAACTGTCCTACCGTGCCACCAACTGTCCTACCATGCCACCGACTGTCC
>JAGKTI010010219.1:0-29003 GCA_018397915.1 Birgus latro
GTCCAATCTCTTTTAACATAATGATGGCTGAATATGCGTATTTCTCGGCAAGAACCCTCAGTATGCAGCATCCTCAAGTGTTCTCAAAGTTGATAGTAAAACATATTATATTATATTCATAAATTAGAAGACATTTTGAAGGTTAAAATGTCACATTTATGAAGGATAACAAGAAGCATCGTGGCGTTGTATGGACGTGATTGAAGGACAAACAAACAAACAAACAATCCAGCTCTTTTATATATATGGATTCAAACTGCTATATCAAGGTACCAAATGACATTATTACCGCCAAATAAAAAATGAATGAAAGAAGAAATGAATAAATGAAAAATAAATTCGTGAATAATTTTTTCTTGTTACCTTCAACTACTAAAATGTCCTTCAGTTTACACTACGAGGCTGTTGTCTTTGTTTTCAGCAGTCTGATGTTGTTGCTCTTGTTCTTGTTTGTTTTAAGGTGCATGTTGCTGTAGTTGTTTTTGTTTTTAGGTGTCTGTTTTGTTGTTGTGGTTGTCTTTATTTTTAGGTGTCTGTTGTTGTTGTTCAAGACGAAAACTTCGATTTTTTTTTTTTTTTTATCTTCAGCTGAAGCACTTCAAAATTAGGTCAAGGCGAGTGACGGTAAAAAAAAAAAAGAAAAGAAAGAAGTTCACACTATGAAGGTTTGTGTTACACCATAATCCACATTTCCTTAGGTAAAATCTCTCAAAACTGTGATACATCGTGAGACGGAATACTGGTGAGCTTTTGATTTTCACCTAAATATTTATACAAGAAGGTACAATTACCATTTCAAAACCGAGATATATAACTGAATACCATTTATAACTTTGCTATCCATCTCGTACAAATATACATTAGTGCATGACTGCTACAAAAAATGAAGGTTGAAGGAACACTAACTGAACCGTAGTAATGTAGTTTAAAAATTGTTTGGATTTTTACGTTAGGAGTAGGGTCATTAGTAATTTTTTCCGACTGTGAGGGTAACTTCAAATAATAAAAGTGGTCAAGAGCCAAGGTCAAAACATCCGCTGATGAGTAATTCAAAACTGAGTTTACAAAACGCAAAATTGAGAGCCAAAACACAAAATATACAACTTTCACAAATGAACTCTAAATTAGCTGTGAAACACTTTGCAATCTATCTAAAATTTATAAAACATTTCTGGGGGTGATGAAATTCTGAATCGCAAAAAAAAAAAAATAAACAGTAACAAGACAAAATGAGGTAATACATCGAATGAAATCGATTCAAGGGTAAAGAAGTCTGGGATTTCATGGGTTAAGGCCCAAAGTGTTTCGTTTGATTAGATTCGTGAAAACAACGGGAAATTTAAAGATAAAACTGATATTATATCTGTATGAATAACTAGGTCTTCAAAATGGCATCTTGACCATCTTGATTAACTTAAAAAAATATACAATTGTTCATACTATGACGATTCCTGTGATATCATTATCTGCTTTTTCCAGTGTAAAACCACTCGGAAAGGCAATAAATGAATTTTAAAAAATTGTTTTTGTATTTTTAGATATATATTATGTGAAAAAAGTAAATACATTGTCGTACTAAGACCTTCGATTAGTAAACATTACTCGGCTCATCTTATAGGCAGTTTTATTGTTCGTGATTGGTCTAGACAATTCAGATTGCATGAGCGTCGGCATGAAATATAGTGCCTGTCGTACTGAGAGTAATTTTATTTTTTACTTCCGATTAGTCGATATATATATATATTTTTTTTCACTTGGGCCGTGACAAAAAGTAGTGCAAATTGTGAATTAGTTACGGCTGACAGCATCCGTTTTTTGGCGTCGTTCATTACTCTTTAATCTTCAGATAGTTATTATATAAGCGAATTTCTCGAAAAAAACACTAAATTTTCAACTTCCTATATTATACTCGGAATTGATTGGGAAACACCCCATATTATCTCTAGAACTGAAAGGACACTTCTGAGGGTGAAAATTTCACGTTTAGGAAACGTAGCAAGAAGTAGACTCACACGGAAAGGGAGCTGGCACCTTAGATGTTAAAGAACAAAAAGCTAGAATTTTTGTGAGTATCTCCGGATCAAGTTTAAATATTCTAATATTTTTTTTTCTTTTATCTGCACTGAAGCACTTTAAAATTAGGTAAAGCCGGGTGACAGTAAAAAAAAAAAAAAATCACACCGTGAAGGATTGTGTTACACCATAATTCACATTTTATTAGGGAAAATCTCTCAAAACTGTGATACCTCGTGAGACGAAATTCTTGTGTGCTTTTGATTTTGACCTAAATGTTTATGCAAGAAGGAATAATTACCATCGCAATACCGAGATATATAATTAATTACCAGTAATAATTTTGTTCCCTATCTCCTAGATATATACAGTAGTCCATGACAGCTACAAAAAATGAAGGTTGAAGGAACACTGAATGAACGGTATCAATGTTTAAATATTGTTTAGATTTTTACGTTAGGAGTAGGATCATAATTATTTTTTTCCTTTGTTTTGGTGACATCAAATAAAAAAATGAGGCCACGAGCTAAGGTACAAACATCCGTTGATAAGTATTTCAAAGCTGAGTATATAAAACGCAAAATTGAGAGCCAAAACACTAAATATGCAACTTTCACAAATGTACTCTAAATTAGCTAGAAAACACTCTCAGGTAAAACTGATTTTATGTCAATATGAATAACAAAAGCTTAACAGCGGCATCTTGAGCTTCTTCATCCCCTAAAAAAATATGAAATATATCCCAGTATGACGGTTCCTGTGACATCATTATCTGGTGAGCTTTTAATTTTCACCTAAATAATTATAGAAGACGGAATAATTACCTTCGCAATACCGAGAAATATAATTAATTACCAGTTATAATTTTGTTCCCCATCTCGTAGACATATACAGTCGAGCATGGCATCTACAAAAAATGAAGGTTGAATTAACACTGAATGAACGGTATTAATGTCTAAATATTGTTTGGATTTTTATGTTAGGAATAGGGTCATTAGTATTTTTTCCTTTGTTTTAGTAACTTCAAATAAAAAAATGAGGCCAAGAGCTAAGGTGAAAACATCCGCTGATGAGTAATTCAAAACTGAGTTTAAAAAACGCAAAATTCAGAGCCAAAATACTAAATATGGAACTTTTACAAATGTACTCTAAATTAGCTGGAAAACACTCTGAGATAAAACTGATATTATTTATATATGAATAACAAGGGCTTTAGAGCGGCATCTTGAGAGTCTTCATCACCTTGAAAAATATGAAATATATCCCAGTATGACGGTTCCTGTGACATCATTATCTATATTTACCAATTGAAAACCTCTCAGAAATGCAATAAACCAATTAAAAAAATGTTTTGTATTGATTATCAGATATATATTATAAGAAAAAAGTAAATACATTGTCGTACTGAGAACTACGATTTTTAAACATTATTTGGCTCCTCGTATAGGCAGTTTTATTGTTCGTGATTGGTCTAGTAAAATAAGGTTGCTTGAGCGTTGACATGAAATGTTGAGCCAGTCCTTTTGAGATTAACTGGATTATTCCGATTTGAAGATTCTATTTTTTTTTTTAATTCACCTTTCCCTTGACTTCAAGGACAAAAAATTGTGCACATTGTGAATTAATAACCGCTGGTAGCATCCGTTTTGGGGATCGTTTAATTCCCTTTAATCTAATGAAGGTTCTATAATCGTATTTCTCGGAGAAACGCTAAATATTCAACTTCCATTATTATACTCGGAATAGATTGGGAAACGCCCATATTATCTACAGAACAGAGAGGATCTTCTTAGGGTGAAAATGTCACGTTTAGGAAACAAAGTAAGAAGTAGACTGGCACGGAAAAAGAGCTGGCACGTTAGATGTTACAGAACGAAAATTTTGAATTTTCGTGAGGATCTCCGATTTAAGATGAAAACTTCATTTTTTTTTTTCTACAGCTGAAGCACTTCAAAATTAGGTCAAGCCGAGTGACAGTAAAAAAAAAAAATACACTATGAAGGTTTGTGTTACACCATAATCCACATTTCCTTAGGTAAAATCTCTCAAAACTGTGATACCTCGTAAGACGGAATACTGGTGAGCTTTTGATTTTCACCTAATTATTTATACAGGAAGGTATAATTACCTTCGCAATACCGAGATATATAATTAAATACCATTTATAACTTTGCTATCCATCTTTTACAAATATACAGTAGTGCATGACAGCTACAAAAAATGAAGGTTGAAAGAACACTGACTGAACGGTTGTAATGTAGTCTAAATATTGTTTGGATATTTACGTTAGGAATAGGGTCATTAGTAATTTTTTACAATTGTGAGGGTAACTTCAAATAATAAAAGTGTTCAAAAGCTAAGGTTAAAGCAGCCGCTGATGATTAAATCAAAACTGAGTTTACAAAATGCATAATTGAGAGCCAAAACACAAAATATGCAACTTTCACAAATGAACTCTAAATTAGCTGGGAAACACTCTGCAATTTATCTAAAATTTATAAAACATTTTTAGGGGTGATGAAATTCCGCCTCGGGAATAAAATCAGTAACAAGACAAAATGAGGTAATACGTCGGATGAAATCGATTCAAGGGTAAGGAAGTCTGGCATTTCATGGGTTTAAGCCCAAAGTGTTTCATTTGATTAGAGTCGTGAAATGAACGGAAAATTTAGAGATAAAACTGATATTATATCTATATGAATAACTAGGTCTTTAAAGCGGCATCTTGAGCATCTTGATCAACTTTAAAAAATATACAATTGTTCATAGTATGACGATTCCTGGGATATCATTATCTACTTTTTCCAAGGTAAAAGCACTCAGAAGGGCAATAAATCAATTAAAAAAATTATTTATGTATTATTAGATATATATTATGCCAAAAAGCAAATAGATTGAATTAAAAGATATTCGACTTATAAACAATACTCGGCTCATCTAATAGGCAGTTTAATTGTTCGTGATTGGTCTAGACAATTCAGATTGCATGAGCGTCGACATGATCTATTGTGCCTGTTGTATTGAGGTTACTTGGATTTTCTAATTCCGTTTAGACGATTCTTTTTTTTATATTTTTTTTATTCACCTGAGCCGTGACAAAAAGTAGTGCAAATTGTGAATAAGTTGCGGCTGATAGCATCCGTTTTCGGCGTCGTTCAATACTCTTTAATCTTAATCTCGGCGAAAACGCTTAATATGCAACTTCCAATATTATGCTCGGAATTGATTGGGATTAACCTCATATTATCTCTAGAACTGAGAGGACACTTCTGAGGGTGAAGATGTTACGTTTAGGAAACATAGCAAGAAGTAGACTGACACTGAAAATGTGCTGGGACATTAGGTGTTAAACAACAAAAATCTTAAATTTTAGTGAAGATCTCCGATATAAGTTTAAATCTTCGAATATTTCTTTTCTTTTATCTGCAGCTGAAGCACTTTAAAATTAGGTCAAGCCGCGTGACGGGAAAAAAAAAAATCACACATTGAATGTTTGTGTTACACGATAATCTACATATTTTTAGGTAAAATCTCTCAAAACTGTGATACTTCGTGAGACGAAATTCTGGTGAGCTTTTGATTTTCATATAAAAATTAAAATAAAAAAGAATAATTACCATCGCAATACCAAGAAATATAATTAATTAACAGTTATAATTTTCTTCCCCATCTCGTAGACATATACAGTAGTGCATGCCAGCTACAAAAAATGAAGGTTGAAGGAACGCTGAACGCTGAATGAACCGTATTAATGTCTAAATATTGTTAAGATTTTTACGTTTGGAATAGGGTCAATAGTATTTTTTTCGTTTGTTTTGGTACCTTAAAATTAAAAAATGAAGCCAAGAGCTAAGGTAGAAACACTCGCTGATGAGTAATTCAAAGTTGAGTTTAAAAAACGCAAAATTGAGAGCCAAAACACTAAAAATGCAGCTTTTACAAATGTACTCTAAATTAGCTGGAAGACATTCTGAGAAAAAATTGATATTATTTCTATATGAATAACATGGGCTTTAGAGCGCATCTTGAGCTTCTTCATCACCTTAAAAAATATGAAATTTTTCCAAGTATGACGGTTCCTGTGACATCATTATCTGTATTTAACAAGGGAAAAACCTCTCCGAAATGCAATAAATCAATTAAAAAAAAGTTTTGAATTGTTTATCAGGTATATATTATAAGAAAAATAGTAATACATTGTCGTACTGAGAACAACAATTTATAAAAATTATTCAGCCCCTCGTATAGGCAGTTTTATTGTTCGTGATTGGTCTAGAAAAATCAGGTTGCTTGGGCGTTGACATGAAATGTTGACCCTGTCCTTTTGAGATTAACTGGATTATTCCGATATGTAGATTCTTTTTTTTTTAAATTCAACTTTGCCTTGACTTCAAGGACATGAAATTGTGCAAATTTTGAACTAGTAACGGCTGGTAGAATCCGTTTTGGGGATCGTTCAATTCTCTTTAAACTAATGATGGCTCTATAATCGTGTTTCTCTGCGAAAACGATAAATATTCAACTTTCAATATTATACTCGGAATTGATTGGGAAACACCCCATATTATCTCCAGAACTGAGAGGATCTTCTGAGGGTGAAAATGTCACGTTTATTAAATAAAGCAAGAAGTAGACCGATACGGAAAGGGAGCTGGCACCATAGATGTTACAGAACAAAAAGCTTGAATTTTTGTGAGGGTCCCAGATTCAAGATGAAAACTTCGATTTTTTTTTTTTCTGTAGCTTAAGCACTTTAAAATAATGTCAAGCCAAGTGACGGTTAAAAAAGGAAAAAAAAGTCACTATATGAAGGTTTGTGTAACACCATAATTCACATTTTCTTAGGTAAAATCTCTCAAAACTGTGATTCATCGTAAGACGGAATTTTGGTGAGCTTTTGATTTTCACCTAAATATTTATACAAGAAAGTATAATTACCATCGCAATACCGAGATATATAATTAATTACCATTCATAACTTTGCTATCCATCTCGAACAAATATACAGTAGTGCATGACAGCTACAAAAACCGAAGGTTGAAGGAACACTTACTGAACGGGATTAATGCAGTCTAAATATTGTTTGGATTTTTACGTTAGGAATTGGGTCATTAATAATTTGTTCCTGTTGTGGGGGTACCCTCAAATAATAAAAGTGGTCAAGTGATAAGGTCAAAACATCCGCTGATGAGTAATTCAAAACTGAGTTTAAAAAACGCAAAATTGAGAGCCAAAACGCTAAAAATGTAACTCTCACAAATGAGCTCTAAATTAGCTGGGAAACACTCTGCAATCTATGTAAAATTTATAAAACATTTCTGGGGGTGATGAAATTCCGTCTCGGAAAAAAAAAAAAAATCAGTAACAAGACAAAATGAGGTAATACGTCGGATGAAATCGATTCAAGGTTAAAGAAGGCTGCTATTTCATGGGTTTATGCCCTAAGCCTTTCGTTTGATTAGAGTCGTGAAAACAACCGGAAATTTAGAGATAAAACTGATATTAGTTCTATATGAATAAATAGGTCTTTAAAGCGTCAATTTTAGCATCTTGATCAACTTAAAGAAATAAACAATTGTTCATAGTTTGACGATTCCTCTGATATCATTATCTACTTTTTCCGAGGTAAAACCACTCCAAAAGGCAATAATTCAATGAAAAAAAATTGTTGTTTGTATTATTAGATATATATTATGTGAAAAAAGTAAATACATTGTTGTACTAAGATCTTCGTTTTATAAACATTACTTGGCTCATCTTATAGATGTTTTATTGTTCGTGATTGGTCTAGAAAATTCTGATTCCATGAACGTCGGCTTGAAATATTGTGACTGTCGTATTGAGTTTAACTGGATTATTTACTTCAGATCAGTCAATTCATTTTTTATCTTTTTTTTATTCACCTGTCTCGTGACAAAAAGTAGTGCAAATTGTGAATTAGTTACGGTTGATAGTATCCGTTTTTGGCGTTGTTCAATACTCTTTAATCTTATGATGGCTATATAAGGGAATTTCTTGGAGAAAACGCTAAATATGCAACTTCCAATATCATACTCGAAATTGATTGGGAAATACCCTTTGTTCATTGTAACTTCTCCCTCCCCAGTGCACAGGAACGCAAGTGAAACACCACGGTGATGAGTAAAAGAAATTGTCTTATTCCTAACGTGCCTCTCCCCCCACCCCTGTGCATTAAACCTCCTCCCGCCTCAGTGTCTAGGCACGTAAGTCACGATACGATTGTCGTCTCCAAGTGTCTCCCTAAAACACCTCAGTCCCCCCTCACAGTGTATCGTAGCGCGGCAGATTCCATTCCAGGTACGCTTCTGGCCAGGCGAGTGTCTATCGACACCGGGTGTTAACGTAATTGTGTCTGTGTATCGGTGCCGTCCAGTGCTATACTAGATTGGGAAATTGTGGCAAGTGCTTTCCTGTGTCCTGAATTATAAGTGTAATCTAAGTACCATAAGTGCTGGGTAAATATTATCATACTTTCCCTACGCCGGTATAGAGACAGATTTCCAGTCAAGTAAAATCTTGTGTTAACCCGCTTCCGGGGAGACTTCGTCCAGCAGCGGTGGCGGTAACATCTCCTCTCCTCTCTCACCATGGCCTCATCTGCTTCTGGCTACGACCCATTGAGGGGGGCAAACCACAGCAGTACTGGGCTTGCTGGAGGAGAGCAGTTAATTCAGGGCACTGTGAAGTGGTACAGCGTGGGGGCAAAATACGGGTTCATTCCGTCCAGACGCCGAAGGGTCCCGAGGCTAGGGGCGTCACCGGGCCGGGGGGTGCTGCTGTGAAGGGCGTTGCTCCTTCACGGCGGTACCCCTCGGCTCGTGGTGGCCGGCCGAAGGATCCCCGACGTTATGGAGGAGTGGACACAATTGTCGCCATGTGCATCGCGACGGCGAAGGCTTTCTGTGGTGATGACAAAGAGGCGCTGCTTGTTCTTCTCCCCCAGATTTTTTAGAAAAACGGGCTGCCGCGCCTTGTCATCCCTCAGAGCTTCGCTCGTGATGCGCGGCCTGCCCTTCATCAGGAGCGTCCCTCCACCACGCTGCGGCCTTCCAAAACTCGCACTACACCGCGACGAAGGCTGCAGCTCGACACTCCTCTGAACAGAGCAAGTACCTCCACCACCACTACTTCTGCTCCGCCCCTGGACGCCGCGCCCTTGCCTACCGCGCCAATGGACGCCACACCCACCACTGACCAACGCCCGCCGTCAGCAGCCTCGAGGAGGACCGCCTCTCCCGATCTTTCCATCCTTCGGGACGAGGATGACCTCGCTCCTCCTTCACCACCACCAGCTGCTGACGTTCGGGCCGCCACTCCTGACGGTGCACCTGCGGCAGACCTCCAGACCACTGCGGAGGCTCCTGCATCTCCGTCGCCTCCTCCTGCACCCAGGAAGAAGAAGAGGAAGGGGAAGAAATCACGGCAGCTTCAGGCCGAGGAGATGGAGACAGACCTTCCATGTCTCCCACCCTCTCCTCCCCCCCCCCTTCCACTTCCTCTGCTGTTCACCAGGACTCCCAGCCTTCACACGACTCCAGCCTTCAGCCTATGCAGAATTACAGCCTCTACCGTGCTAGGCCCATTGAAATTCCCTACGGCGAGATTCACCGGACTGTTATGGCGAATCTGACTGCGGCCGGTCTCTTTAGACCATCTCATTCTTTCTATCAACACTCTTCGCCATAGCTTTTTTAGCTACCTTTTCTTTTTTTTTTCCTGCCCTAACTCTTACGGGCTCTCCACCCTGAGCCCGTGTCACATTCGTGTGACAAATCTTATCATCATCATCATCATCATCATCCGCTTCCGCCCAGCCCAGCATCTATTGTATCTATTGATGTAAATTTTGTTTCTGGGTAGATATTTGTAATCCATGTATATAACAATTTACTGCCTTGTTTTTGTGTCCAGTCCTTTCCTTAGAATTGCCGATCCGGTCTTGAATAGGAACACGCTACAAACTGCATATTTGAGGACGAGAAACCGTCCCACAAAGACGTAGCATAACATATATATGTAAAGAGAGAGAGAGAGAGATAGGTAGATAGATAGATTGATAGATGTGTGTGTGTGTGTGTGTGTGTGCGTGTGTGTGTGCATCATTTTGTGTTGGATATTGTTAATGATAACAATTTAACGTATAAGATGAACTTGAAATTTACTGAGATGACAAGGTGAAAAGAAGAAAAAGAGAAAGAAGGAAAGAAAGAAAAAAAAGGTAATCATGATGACCTGGTTCACAACAGGAGAGGGCATAGGGCCATACTATAAAAAGGTAAGTGCCAGTATTGCCGAACGTGAGCGTCTGACGTTCCCGTGTTTCGTACCTTAAGGCGACGTCACAAGAAATAAAGATTTATTCTAAATCGTGATTTGAAAAATTTCAATACATTTAACAAGAATAGTTTTTTTAATATTTTTTTCCGTTGATTTCGTTGTATATATCTCTTTTTTGCTTGTTTGACAAGACATGCTATGTTACTGAGTGAGAAAAAAGTGGCTAACATGCGAGCAGCTTTTGTGAGGCAAAACGGCTAGCAGAGTCGAGTGTCCGTCACACTTGAATGTTCTTGCGAGCCGAAACAGCTAACAGTGTCGTCTGGCTTGGCGCCCCATGGGCAATTGTAAACAAACCACCATGGAGTACCCACTACCTTTCCTCAGTTTCTGTAACCACTTCACGTACTTTAGCAACTCCAGAGCCACAAAGCAGTCTACTAGAGTTTTCCTTGCTCCAGGATCCATATTGAAATCTGATTTCTACTTGTTGTTTGGAGACAAAGCAGATGGCCTCCGCGGCTGGCCACCCGAGTGTCCGAATATTTATTTCAGGTTACAAGAAAAAGAATAAAAATGAATAAAAACCACTAGAATTAAATTGTATTTACTTAACAAATTTAGTTAAAGTTTCCTTCTATGATTAACAGAATATTTTCTCACCGAATACAAAATTATTATAGGCTCATTTGAGTTCCAATCCCACCAACAAGCTGTGAGCGAAAATTGTTATCCATTTCAACTCGCAAGCGAAATCTCGCTCACAGTGAGTCAGTTTGGCTAGCGACTCGCAAAACTGGCTCGCATGTTAGCCACTTTTGTCCCAGTGTGACGGCAGGTTTAAATTAATTTGCTGTTCACGCCAGACGTTCGTCTGCTTGTTTTGGCTTAAAATAGTATTGGAATGTGACAGGAAGATAAACACAACAAGTGACCCCCCTTTCGAGTATCAAACTTCAATATTCATAAATACGATAGCCGGTTTTACAATTTATAAACACTGAATAATTCAGGAATGAAATTTTCCTTGGCAGACTGAAATATATGAGAAATACAAGGCTGTTCATAAAATTTTACAAGATTAAACGTTTCCGTAACGAATACGAGTATACAAAAATTTCCATGGTGACGATCTGGCGCGAAATATTGGAGTTAGGAGAATAAATTGTGTTTTCTGGTTTATTTCTAACTTCCTGTGTACTTTCTCAGTAGATTTTTTAAGTCTGAAAGTTTGTGTGCTAGCCAGTTCAGTGCTGTAGTTACCACGTTTGATGGCAAGCAAGTAAGCTGCCTCTAACTAACTTCCTTGTGTGACAATCGTACCCATGAAAAATGAAATAAATGGCTAATAAGAAGAGTGTATATAGAATATTACATTGCATGGCAAAAATTACTCATAAAGTTGGGTCAGTGCTGGTAAATGGTTAGTTAGGTTTTCACTAGCTTTAGTGTTCTCTTATACAGCTAAATTACAGAAATTTGTTTTTAAAAATCAGTACCAACAAGTGTGTGCAATCACTTAAGTCCTTTATTGAAAAATGTAGTTCGTTTTTGCTCCAAAATAAACTGATAAGCTGATGTAGTTAAGATGGTTAGGTAAGGTTACCAGAGTGAATTGGTTGGTTAGGATGCTGGCTGAAATATTTACCTGTTTCATTCAAGAATTCAGATTTGAGCTTAGGTGTGTTGGCTTTAAAGCATTAGTAAATGCAAATTATTTCATGAGATTTACATGGTTAGGTAAGGTTACCAGAGTGAATTGGTTGGTTAGGATGCTGGCTGAAATATTTACCTGTTTCATTCAAGAATTCAGATTTGAGATTAGGTGTGTTGGCTTTAAAGCATTAGTAAATGCAAATTATTTCATGAGATTTACAGAAAAAAAAGTCCTGAGGCATCTCTATCCCAAGAGCTTTTCTTACTTGTAAATAGCTACAGGACTAAGGAAATGGCCTGTACCATGCAAATACTCGTATATATAAAATAAAAAATTGTTAATTAGAAAGAAATGACAGTCATTGTAATGGGGGAGTAAGTGGATGCAGGAAAGGCATGGAATATTGGCCAATGTGGAAGTGTTATAGAAAAGCATGAAAGGTACAGTTAAGTAAATGACTGACAAACAGGAAGTAATGAGATAAATATTTAGTGATGGAGACAAATATCAAGCATATGACCAGTTTAGGAGAAAGCTAGGAAAACAGAACAGTAAACAGTCTGAAAATGTATAAAACAGAACTGGATGAAAGTACTTTAGAGGTGGAATGATTTCTGGGAAAAGAGGAAAACATATCTAGCAGACTAGGACAGAAAAAAAATACTGTACCATGTATCTTAGGAAATCATTGCATACTGCTGGAAGGGAAAGACATTAAAAAAAGGTGAATACCAGAGTATTATAATTACTGAGCTAAACTGGAAATTTACTAGTAATATCTGAAACAGGGAAGGTGACAATAATGTGGGGAAAAAACTTATTGATACTTAGATTGAAACTGAATGAACAACCGTTACAGTACACACATCTGATAACCTATATTTTATAACATGGTCTACTGGTCATGGCTGGATGATAGGTGTGGAAGGAAACTGCTGAAAAAGAATGGAGGAGTGTTAATTTATCCTTCTTGTGTTGGTGTTGCAATGAATGCAACCATTCAACCAGCTTTGTAAAGAAGTAGAGCAGTCTCCATGCTAAAATAATGCTCCAGTAACTTTGTATTAACATCTTGCAATGTAAATTTAAGAACACAAGATATACTGCTGCATGAGTAGAGGTGCACCTAACCAGGATAAACTACTGTATAATTCATGACTGGTGAGCTGGCCGGAAACAACATGGAAATTTGTGAAGTATGCAATAATACATTCACTTTGCTTGTATGAATTCAAATCTGGATAAGCTCAATAATTATTTTATGCGAATAACTGTAAATGGAGGATAAATCATAATTCATTCTTGGTCTATACAATACACCGTACCTATCTTGCTTGTAAATGCTTCCTCTTTATGCGTTCTACCATCATTTGTTACCAATTCTAGCTCAAATATACTTATTTCCTAAATAAAAATAATAGTTTAGAATGGATTAGCGAAGTCTCTGGTTTATTAAACAGAAGAAACTTTCAAAATTTGCGCGTAAAGCTCATGCAGCGCATTCTCGCCCAGTCTAGCGACTGTCGTGGCATTCAAACGCAGGAACAGGGTTTCGCGAAGACTGACTGTCCAGATTTTTTATGGTAAGGATGACTGACGCTCATGAACGTCTGATGACTGAACGTCGCCGTTGGACCGCCTAAACTCTGGGTATTTATAGTACGGCCCTTAGTTTCAGCTGGAAGCTGGGAAGCTTTACAGGAAAAATAAAGGCGCTCGTCTAAACACTTTCCTATCGTGAATACTTAAAGACAACACACACCTTTTTCCACATATATCCACCGTTGCGAACAGACACAGACAAGACAATCCTTCCATGACTTTCTAGGGAAAATGTTATAAGAGCAAAATCCGCTTCAGTTTGGAAATATAAGCTCCCTTAGTCTTACATATGTGAAATATATATGATTCGTGTGTAAGAGGCGGGGGGGTGGGGGGAAAGGGGGGGTGTATGATATTACGCTTAGAAAGCGTACCAAAAATGGAGTAGCTACAGGGTGAAAAATGTTGGCAATCATAGCACTAACACTACATAGCATTATACCTACCACTGTAATGCAGAGAAGTATGTGTGTGTGTGTGTGTATGTGTGTGTGTGTGTGTGTGTGTGTGTGTGTGTCTGTATTTACCTATAGCCTATGCGATTTCATCTGAGAAGATACGAGCCTTAAGCCTTTGAAAACAGGCAGCTGATTAGTTGTCCGAGAGTATTCATTATTAACAACGTATTTTAAATTATTTTCATTATATGGGTTACAATAACCGTTTGACGATAAGATTGTCCAAATGAAATATTATATATTGTTATTTGCATATATTAACTTAAAAACGGGGCCCTTGCAAAGTTTATCAGATGGCCTAGATACATGCAAAATTTTTTGAATTCTCGAGACAAATCAAAACATGTCCGAGTAAAGTTACACGAGTACCTTGATTTTTCCCTCCATGCTCAGGGAACTTGAGGTAAATTATGCCAATACTACGAAAGTATGTAATAGCTAATTTAGCAAAACATCGAAATTCCGCCGAAAAGAGACTGGTCGACGTGGGTGAAGAAGCTGTATGTCACCGTCACTTTTAAATATCCCGCAGCCCATACCTTGTCACAGCTCTGTTGGAAGTTGTAACTAGAATTCGAAACCAAAAAGACAGAAAAATTACTGATGATGCAAAAGTAGAAAGCATAATGCAAACTGGTGCGACAGCGTAAAGCTCTCAAGTAAAAATTCAAAACTTCATCTGCCTAGTCAAGCGGGACATCTCACGAGCGGCCTAATCCTCTCCCCCCCCCCTCCTCGTCTTCCATTCATCAAAATTCAGGGAACAGGTCATATTTCATTGGAATTCCGATGCTTTAATAGATTAGATTTTACATAAAGCCGCAGTAATGACGTAATTTACCTTGATTTGACTGAACATTTTGGAAAAATCAAGGTACGAGTAAAAATTTACCTGGATGTGTTTTGAAAATGCAAAATTTCGCACTTACTGGACCATCTGATAAACTTTGTAAGGCCACGTTTTTAAATTAATCTATGCAGATACCTATATATAATATTAACGTAACTGATATACAGTAATAAAAATAATTTAAAATATGTCGTTCATAATCAGTGCACTTGGACAACCAATCAGATGCTAGATCGAGAGCTTTAGGCTCGTCTCTTCTGAACTGAGGTTGAGTAGGTTATAGTTGTAGGCTAGTACACATGATATAAGCTAAGTTCGTGCTTCGATGTTCTTTGCTTGCACCACTTCATCTTCCACACTGTTCAAAATGTTTGCTCTACTATTCTATTTGAGAAACTATTGTTTATTTTTCACGTCATTTAAGCATCCACTCATCTTCAGTTTATACTCATGTCCTCCCACCCTTTCATCAGCACCCTTTCATCTATCCACCTTTTCCAGTTTTCTAACTCCTTTAAACAACAATAAAATCTCCTCTCTCTTCTCTCACTGAGCTTTTGTAACCTCAGCTTCTTCAGTCTCTCTTCAGAAGACAGTGCTCTCAATCCTAGTCTCCATCCCCTATACTTTTAACAGTTTTCTTACATGGTTCTTCAATTGCGTCAGTTGAGATGATCATATCACTGCTGCATACTGTATTCTAATTTTGGTCTTATCATGAACGCAGTTATCTATGTCAACCCTTCCTAATCCTAATGGCTGAAAATCACTCTATGCCCCTTCAGCGATTTTATTTATTTGCTACTCCGGTGATAGATTGTCTTGAATTATCACTCCTAGATCGTTCTCTTCCCGTTCTTTGTTGATTCTCTCGTTTCCCGTTCTATACTCATGACTACGTCTTTTCCCACTTATTTCCAATTCTAGGACATGACATTATTTGGATTAAACTCCATTTTCCAAGTCTAGCTTTGACTGTATAACTTGTCATAATCATTTAGCAACTCATCACAAATGTCACCAATCTGAACTCCCTGAACAATTTTTGCATCATCTGCAAACATATTCATATAACTGCTAAATCACTCTGGGATATCGTTTACTTAAAACATAATAGGAGCCAAAATTGAACCTTGTGGTACTCTTCTAGTCACACCCTTCCACTGAAAATACTTGTCCCGTGCAACTGTTCTCTATTGTCCTCCCATTAGATTACTTTCCATCCATTTTACCAATTCCCCATTCACTCGCTCAACAGTTTTTAATATCCATAGCAGTCTTTTGTGCGGCACCCTATCAAACGTCTTCTTCAAATCCAGGTTTATACAGCCTACCCAGCCTTCTCTTTCCTGTATGATATTCAGAACTCCGCTGTATAAACTCAGCAAGTTTGAAACAAGATGAGCCTTCCCTAAATCCAAAATCTTTGCTGTTTTTGCCTCATTTCCTTCTAGGAATTTAATTCACCTTTTTGTGATAATTTTTTCACACAGCTTGCTGGTGAGGGATACCAGTGCATAATTATGCGGGTCTTCTCTATCACCTCCATTATAAATTGGCACTATATCTGTAGTAGGTAGTGGCGACCATCATCCACTCACTTGACGTAGTGCTGCCTACTTCCTTACTCTTTATCATTCTTTTTCTGTGCCTGCCCTCCTCTCTTCCTACTTCAACCATCGTTCCTGTCACTTCTTATTGCTTTTCTTTCCTTTCCAGGTGACTTTACATTGAGTAAGCCAAGAAACCATTTACAACGCTGGGTGGTAACCATATAACCAAACCAAACGTGCTCCCTACGTGTCAACAAGTGGGTTGGTGGAGGGTTAGTGCCCCTCCCTGTAAAATAAATAATTCAAAGTCAAATGGTCACCCCTTACGGGATTATGGCGTCTGGCAGTAGATAGACAGATAGACTATATCTGCCCTTTTCCAGGGTATCAGCAATTCACCTGTGTTCAGTGAACATTTAATTATATTTTAAATTGGCTGCAATAATTAATCTGCACATTCTTTTAATATCCATCTAGCAATGCCAGCTGGCCCCATGGAAATTCTCACATTTAATTCCCTCATCAATTTTAACATTTAACATGTATCAACTATCTCTGCTAACTGCTGGTCCCTCCTTTTGTAACATGATTCCATGAATTCACCTTCATTTACAAGTAGTGGACGTAACCTATCTTTCATTATCTCACTCATATTCTCATCCTTATCATATATCACTTCCCCATCCCTTAGTCTCACTGAGGTATACCCTACTTTTATTTTGCCATATACATGTTAGTTAAACAGTTTTGGTTCCTTCTTGATTTTAGACACTATATCCTTCTCATCTTTCATTTCTTCTTCTGTTCGTACCTTCAATAGTATATAATTTCTTGCCTCCTTGTATTTATTCCACATGCGCTTACTGTTTCTTCATGGTCTATCCTATGCTGTATATTTTTTCCCCTGTGCCTTTCCTATATCTAACCTTTTCCCTTTCCATTTTGAAAGCAAATTTGGGGACATGTCATTTGATACTTTTTTCAAATATATTCATCACAGTTCCATATATCTCATGGATGTTTTCCATCATCGTCACTTTGCTCAAATTTGCATTACCAAAATAATATCTTAGGGAGTTAAAGTCTGCTCTTCCATAGTTTCGTATCTCCTATCTTTGTGTGTGTTTTTCCGTCACTCCTTTATCTCTCATTGACACCTGCATTTCAGTGACCAAATGGTCATATTTCCCCAGGGGATACTGGTATTTTAAAATGAACACATCATTGGGATCTCTTGTAAATATCAAATCCACCATCGATGGTTCATGGTCTCCTCTAATTCTTATATTTGCCATGACATGTTGCGTTAGCATATTTTCTACCATTAGCTCCATTATTTTGTAACCCCAAGATTTTTCAGTCATCCTTCTATCCAGCACTTCCCAGTTTACCTCCTTCCAGTTGAAATCTCCAGTCATAACCAATCTATTGCTTCTTCTAATCAGTTTTGCTAACACAGCTAGAGACTCACACATAAGACATTCATATTCCTCTCTTCTCCATGATCATGCTTTGAGGAGGCAAATACATCGCAGTTATATTCAGTTTTCTACCCTGATCTTGTATTTCCACACCACTCATTTCTGCTATGTTCCCCCCCCAAGATTTATCCTTCTTGCCATTGTTTTTAATGAGTCGTAATCAGCACACCTCCGCCAAATATTTTTCCCAATCCCTCTTCGTTACATTGTAGTCATTGCATCATAGCACATTTGTCACTGTTCAGTTTGGTTTCCATTACACACGCAAGGCCTGATTTTGTCTCCTTTATATAATCACTCGACTCTCTTTCTTGGGTACCACATTACTGTGCATAGACTTGAAGTTGCATATGTCCTCTAAATTACCCCAGTTCCTTTATTTCTTTTCTTTTTCTGTTCACTTCCATCATTACTCTTACTTCCATGGTTTTATGTACCTTAACACACACTGTGCCAACGATATATAAATGCGTTGGGTCCTGATGTGCACAAAATGCCAGCGACATATATATACATCACTGATTTGCAGATTGCCAAAATTTAAGAATTCAATATTGGCGCGAGATATTTGCTAGAGATACTCCTGCGCCTGTCTAGGCCTAATACCCTTGCAATTAGTGACAACCGCATCCCTCCTCCCGCACAGGATCCCGCCAACTAAGTCCCACTTTGTGAATGAATGAGTGAGCACCATGAGGCATCGCGGTATACCCCAATACAAGATTGTCGAGCTCCTGAACATCCCCTATGATGGAGAAAGTAATTCTCCCAGTGATGACGATGTTGCTGATTGAGACTACATCCAACACGAGTCGGAATCAAGTAGCAAGGACGAGATTCCATCCCGAAGAAAGGCGAGGTATATGGCTGTCTGCATGGTTGTACCTCACACTGTACAACCACCACCACCACTTCCCACCTCACCACGCCGCTCTCGCTCCATGGACGATACCTCTAGTGATGAATGTGAGGCTGACCCCTCAGGTGAATATCGGCTGCCTTCATGGGTAGGATTGCCCAGGAAAACCCAGAGGAATTGGGAAGAACTATTTAATAAAAAGTACAAGGTAAGCAGTGCTTTGTTCTATTCACATGGTGCGCGATGATACCCGCCACCTCCAGCTCCATGCCATGATGCCTCTCCCCATTTCAGCACCTCTGCCACACCTGAACCTCCCCGCGCTCCCTCCCCACACCCTCCCCGTGCTTCCTCCCCACAGCCTCAAACAGTGGGGAAAGGACCAAAGGGGAAGGGAAAAGGCAGAAGGGAAGAAAAGTGCGAGTCGTGGGGGAATTGAGTAAGCAAGCTCGATTCCTCAACCTCCTCCCCAACCTACTACCAAACTTCCTCCCCATCCTGATGACGGCGATGGAGGTGGCCCCACTGGTGACGAGGGTGAAACAGAAGGATGGGACGAAGTCACATGGGAGTGGAAAGATGGGCGAAATTTTGTCCCTATCATTCATCATTTCACAGGCGGTGATATGGCAGGTTGTATTGTGCCGGAACTGACTCCCAGCTCAAGAACCGATTTCTTCAAGAATTTTTTAATGAGCGAGCTAATATTGAGAATCATTCTCCTCTCTAACACCTAGGCCGCCTTCTGCCGAGACAAAACCCCACAGACACCTCACAGCTGACTCTTCGATGCAAACATAACAAGTGACGAATTGTACCTCTTCCTGGCCTTGATTCTCCTGATGGGACTAATCAAGAAAAATCAATTGTCTTCGTACCTATGTCGACGCCCTTCTCCCGAAGAGTTATAGGGTGGAAGAGGTTCCAGAAAATACTAAGCCGCCTTCATTTTCTTGACACTGAGGACCCCAGCAACATTGGCAACACCAACAAGACGAGGAGAATTGGGCTCGTGTTTGATCACCTCAGGGTGCGGTTCACTGCCTCTATCTTTACCTACAGAGACCTGGTCATAGACGAAAGTCTCGCGTTATGGAGGGGAAACATCGCCTTCAGTCAGTATATCTCAAGCAAGGGACACAGCTTCGGGTTCAAGGTTTACGTCATGTGTGACTGCCAGTTTGTGTCCCCCCCTCCCCTGTAGCGTGGGGACATTATCTTACCATACTATGGCCTGGTTGTGTTGGAAAAAAATTCTGCCACCGTATTCCCTGCGTGTCGTAAAATGCGACTGAAAGGGGCGGGGTTAGGGGACTAAGGACCCAGTCCTCAGTTTTTTTAGTTCCTACAATGAGACAGGGCATAGAAAGGATGGGGGTTTGAGTTATCCCCGTACTCTGATGATTGGGTCTATGAATATGCGTGAATGTAGTACGGATGAGGCTAAATAGGAATAAATTGGGGAGGATATTTGTGAGAGGAAAGTTGGATGTGTTAGCTTTGCATGAAACAAAGATGAAAGGGAAAGATAGATCTAAGTTTGGAGCGTAAATGGAAGGATGTCAGGTGTTGATAGAGGAAGTGCGAGAGAAGGTGTGGCCTTGTTAGTGAGCCCAGAAGAGCAGCAGTGTGTGATTGAATGAAAGGAGGTGTCATCGAGACTGATGTGGGTAAAAGTGAGATTTGGCCGTAAGTTGTGGGCATTTATGAGTGCATATGGGCCTGGTGGTGAAAGAGATGTAGAAGAGAGAGAGTCTTTCTGGAATGATGTTGTTGAGTGTCTGCAGTTCTGAAGCAAATGTGAATGGGGTAATGATGGGATATCTGAATGTTAGAATAGGAAATGTAGCAGCTGAAGGTGCAGTTGGTATGCAAGGTGTGCCTGGAAGAAATGAAAATCGGGAACGAATGATTGAGATGTACAGTAGGTTGAGCGAGAGATGGTGATTGGAAATACCTTGTTTAAGAAGAAAAAGATTTATAAGTATGCATGGTTGAAACAAGAGGGTGGAAGTGTTGTTGATAGAGCAATGATAGACTATGAGGTTGTGTCCAGGAATGTATGAGGAAGATTGTTGGATGTGAGAGTTTTGAGAGGGGAGGGTGGAGGTATGTGACCCCTGCCTGGTGAAGGGAAAGTTGAGAGTAGGTATAGGGTGGGTAAGCTAGGAGAGTTAGGTGTGGCAGGGAGGTTTTGAGAGTGAATGGGTTGGATAAGAGAGAGAAAATGATAGAACATCAGATGTTGAAAGATGAGTGTAAAGCAGTGAAAGATTAGGAAAGTGGCAGTGTGGAGGAGGAATGGCAGTTGTTTAAGAATGCTGTGGGGGAGTATACGAAAGAGGTGTGTGGTGTGAGATGAGCGGGTGATGGTATAAGAAAGGGAAGTGAATGGTGGTGCGAGGAAGTAATATGGCTGTGGCTGAGAAGAGACATGTATATGAAGTGTGGCTGCAGAGGATGGATGAAGTGTCATATGAGAGGTATAAGGAAAAGAGGACTAGGGCGAGTAGGGCTGTGTGTGATGCTAAAGTGGCAGCAGATGAGAGAGAGGTATAAGGAAAAGAGGACTAGGGCGAAAAGGGTTGTGCGTAATGCTAAAGTGGCAGCAGATAAGAGGTGGGGTAGGCAGAAGACTGAGAATTTTCAACAGAATAAAAAAATGTTTTGGAAGGTGTGCGAAACGGAGAGTCTGGGAAGGAAGAGTGAGGAAAAGCAGAGGGTGGAAAGATGTTAAATGAGATGGATGCATTATGGAAGAGATGGATGGAGTATTTTGAAAGATTGTTAAGTGTAGAGGAGGAAGGGAGGCTGAGATTGTGTGGGATGGAAGGTTGCAAGAAATAAATGTGTTGGGAGAGTTGAATGATTCTTTGATCACGATGGAGGAAGTGCAGGAGACAGTAAAATAAACGATAGCAGCAAAAGCTACAGGTATGGATGGGTGTGCTGTGGAATGCCTGAAAGGTGGTGGAGTGACTATTGTTGAGTGGTTAGTAAGATGGCCGAATGTGTGTTTTGTGAGCGGTATGGTGCCGATTGTGTGGTTCCTTTGTATAAAGATAAGGGTGGTAAGTATGACTGTACTAGCTTTAGAGGTATAAGTCTGTTGAGTGTTGAAGGTAAGGTGTATGGTAGAGTGTTAATTAAGAGTTAGAGAGGGTAAAGAGGGAGTGATTGGTAATGAGCAGTGTGGCTTTAGGAGAGGGAGAGAATGCGTGGGTCAGGTGTTTGCTGTGAGACAGGTTTGTGAAAAGTATTTAGCGAAAGGTAAGGATCTGTTTTGGGCATTCATGGATTTAGAGAAAGCGTATGATAGAATGAATAGGGAGACTTTGTGGACTGTTTGAGATGGTATGAACTTGATGGTAGGTTGTTAAAAGGAGTGAAAAGTTTTTATGTAAATGGCAGAGCGCGTGTATGAGTGGGAACTGCTGTGAGTGATTTGTGTCCAGTGAGAGTGGGGCTGCGGTTGGCATGTGTGATGTCGCCTTGGTCGTTTAATATTTATATGGATGGTGTTATAAGGGAGGTGAATGCGAGAGTGTTAGATGGACGTTTGAGTCTGGTGAGTGCTGATGGTAGAGAGTGGAATCTGAATCAGTTGCTGTTTGCGGATGATACTTCACTGGTGGCTGATTTAGAGGAGAGATTGAGACAGTTGGTAGAGGAGTTTGGAAGGGCGTGTGAAAGGAGAAACATGAAAGTAAATGAGAAATTAGTAAAGTGATGATGTGTACGAGGTTGATAGATGGTAGGAGGATGAATATAGTTTTGAATGATGAGTTGCTTGAGGAGGTAGAGTGTTTTTAGTATTTAGGGTCACATGTTGCTGTGGATGGAAGAATAGATGTAGAAGTGGAGTTTAGAATGAATGAAGTAGGAAAGATGCTGGGAGGAATGAAAAAAGTGTTTTGATGTCCTTTGCTTAGAAAGCATGTAAAGAGAAGGCTGTATGAGGATGCAGTGGTACTGACTACGTTGTATGGGGCTGAAACATGGAATATGGGTGTAGCAGAGAGGAAGAGTTTGAATGTAATGGAGATGAGGTGTTTGAGGAGTGTGTGTGGAGTGACGTGTATGGATCTAGTGAGAAATGATGAAATGCGAAGGAGAACTGGAGTTATGCAGGAGATAGCTGATCGAGCTGAGTAGAGAGTGTTGCTATGGTTTGGGCATATGGAGAGAATGGATGATGAGTGATGGGTGAAAGAGATAACTAGATCGGATGTAAGAGGTGTAATGCTGAGAGGAAGACTACAAATACGATGGATGGACAGTGTGAAAAGCGCATTAGATGAGAGAGGGATGTCTGTTGAGCATGGAAGAGTGGTTGCGCATGGTAGGAAGGAGTGAAGAGATATTGTGAATGAATAAATGGTGACGCGGCCCCGAGGGGATTTTCTCCCGCATTTTGTCTGATCAGCTGATCAGGTCAGGTGTGGGTAAGGGGATGGGTCCATTATGATGTGGCAGGGGTAAACCAGCTCTGCTGTCGGGCCCTGCTGCGGGTGTTACTGATTGCACTGCAGAGTTGATCCTCGTGCAGTGTGGTGCAGTGAGGATCTGTCCCTTCTCCCCTTGAGGCTAAGATGCGAATTAATGTGTGTGTGTGGATGAGTAAATTGGGAGTGTGTCGTCCTGTGTCGGCTACTCCCCTTCCTTTGGGGGAAGCAGCCTAGTTATATACAAAGTGACTGCAAGACCGGGTATGTGCAGAACACAGTCCTGTACACAGGTGCACAGATGGATATTATGGAAGACAGAACAGTCGGACTGTCAGGGGCCATGGTGAAGACGATGATGGAGAAGTACCTTGATCGTGGGCACATCCTGTACCTGGGCAATTAGTGCACTAGCCCGATTCTCGCTCATCACTTGCACCAGCAGGAGACAGGTATCTGTGGGACAGTAAGGAAAACCCGGCAGCACATGGAAGGAATGCAAAGGAAGGTGGTGGTGTTTTACCAGGTGAACAATATCCTCGCCCCTACCTGGCACCACAACCGAGAAGTGAACCTGTTATCGACGGTTCACCACCCCTTGATGCACCCCACCAAGACCATGGACTACCGCAGCGAGAATTGAGTTCATATTTGGAAGCCGTAGACAGTAATTGATTATAATATCAGTGTGTGGGCTGGGATCGGGGCAGTGGGGTGGCGGGGGACGGGGTGAAGTGGAGGCGATTAGTTTATGGCCGCCGCTTGCGAGACTGGGGCGTCTGGCAATGGATAGATAGGTAGATAGAAAAGGTGAAAGCTGTGATAAATAGTTCAGTTAACACCGTAATTAGCTGGGTATTGTGAGGGCATCATTTCCTTTTTCTTGAAATTTTTGGTTAAATTGATTTTTTTTTCTTGTCTTGCATAGTTGGTTTAGAGGTATGATTTTTACTTTGTCTTGTGTATTTTTTTGTGTATGTGTGTATGCATGTTTTAGTGCATGTTATCTTGTTAAGTTATTTTAAGCGAGAAAATGAACCAAGGATATTAGTTTAACTAGATTTTAACTTAGATTAATGGTTTAGATTACCATTACCTCTTATTTTTGTCTTGCTTATATGTATATCCTGTTTGGTGAACCTGTTGAGGCCGGTGACAGTTTTTGTGTGTGTACACCAGGAAGCCATTTACTACGCTGGGTGGTAACCATATAAGCAAATTATGACGCCTGGTGGTGCAGAGTGATTGAGGCACTCCAAACCGGACTGAGCCTGTGCTGGTTTATATTGAAAGGGTGGTTGGGGTTTATTGCTCACATGATGTCACTGAAGGATGAGTGAGGCTGGCCACTCTCATCCTAAATGTCAGGACCAACTTGCCTCTCCCCGGGCTCCTAAGCTCCACATGGGGCAACACAGGATTAGATGATGATGATGATGATCAACGTTCAGCAAGTGGACCAGTCTGACGCCATGATTTGAAGTGTGGATTGTGTCAGGCCCACGATGAAGTGGTACATGAAACTTTTCTCCAACTTCTGGATATAACTGTGCTGAAAGCCCACCTCCTCCACGCCAGCACTACGGGAACCAGCGAAACCTTCGAGGAGTTCATCAGAGAGTTGTGTAGGGAGCTGACTGGCATCCATGGGCGTGACCATGGGCCTAGACAAGATCCAAGCTGCGGTGACAACCCCCTGCATCTCAACGAATGCCACTTCCTTAAACTTATCACTGCACAAGGTACAAAAAAGACTCCCCAACGCAGGTGCCATGTCTGCCAGCACAGCACAGCACGGTCACTGACCCAGCGTGGTTTAGTGCCTAATCCCATGCTTTGAAAATTATCACACCCTCCTCCTCTTCTAAGAGTTAGAAACCTATGTTATGTGCGAAAAAGGACGCCTCTGAGTGTTACTGTAAGTCATATATAAATTAGTGTAAGTTATTTCATAAGTAACTGCAATGTATATATAAATTAGTGTAAGGGATTTAATAATAATGACTGCAATGTAAGTACTTCATGTGTCTTGTGTGTTCGAGAAAAGACACATCTAGTAAGTACGATGTGCAAGAATAATTCGTTGTGGGGAAAAAAAAGAAAAAGAAAAGATGCGAATGTAAAATATATGTGTGGGGAAACAGTGGAAACCAGAAAATCCAATAATACGAACATTTTCGGGAAAATGTCACTCACTCATTCGAATGTCGTATCGCGCCCCCTCACAAATTATGCTTGGGAACAGTTCCCACATCATATATATACCTTCCGAGAGTGTCTCTGGGTCATCTGTTATACTTACCCATGAATCCTCCCTAAACTCACAGGGTGTCGGCGGCGAATGAAGTCTACGGGCGTTACTCCGAACATTTCAGTCACTTGCCGAGAGAGAATCTACCTCAAAATCGACCTTTTAGGCTTCTGTGAGTACTTTTATGATTTTTCTCCTTGTTTTCTCATAATTCCCAATCTATCTAGCAAAAAGAAAGTCGAAAATTTGCCGGCACTGGGGTGCCAAGAAGGTCTCAAGTTGGCCAGCACTCAGCGGGTTATATTAGTCCTACAGAGGACTACGCTTATATCCACAAGGTTCTTTGATGCCAACGCGTGTGACTGTGCAAACCAATCTTGGATTTGCAAACTTTGCAACACACTTTGCATATCAAGTCCGGGTTTGCTGAGAGAACTCTGTTTTGGTTGTTCCTCTGCTGTCTCTGCTCTTCTCTTGCAATGTTCCTACCTTCTTCTACATGAATGGTTCCTTGCTGCAGAGGATTTACCATTGTTTTCTGCACCAGATTTTTTGGTATGATGTTGCAATTCTTCAGAGTTGTCCTTATATGATCTTTATATCTCTTCTTCAGTCCCTCTGGGTTGCGGCATGCTGCAGGGAGATGACCATATAGAACCTGGCGGGGAAGGCGGTGCTCAGGCATGTGGAACACGTGTCCAGCCCATCTCAACTGTGTTTTAGCATGATGTCTATGCTGGTTGACTTCGCATGCTGGAGAATTTATCCTCCCATGTAAGCATTGGATGAGAAAGTAATCAAGCAATTTAATGTCTTGCTGTTAGATAGTTCATGATTAAGTACTCTATAAGAGTGTGGACAGTAATACAGTCATATATACTGATACCTTCATCTCGATTCTCAAATTTGTGTTTCGAAAGACTCTGGATCAGAGACTCCCCAAAGAGGCTAAGGCGTGATTGAGTCGTACAAAAACATGGTGTCATCTAACTGTGCCTCGGAGTCCCCAGGGGAGGGGACCATAAATGCCCCCACCATCCGCCCCTTTTCCGGTAATGACGCTACATCCCTGAAACGTGTCTGACTCACTTCTTCATTTATGCAGCTTTCGCGGCCCTTCCTTTAACTTTCTCTCTGTGGAACACCACCTCTCCTCCTCTAAACCTCACCTTCTCTTCTTAGCAGAGACTCAGCTGTCTGAGGCAACTGACAGCCTTTTCTGTATCCTACTACTTTCTCTATACTCATTTCAAAGCCAAAGGTGGCTGTTGTGTATATGTAAGCAACGACCTATCTTACTCCCGTGTTCCTGAACTTGATTCTTCTGAATTCTCTACTCTCTGGCTTCGGCTCTCATGTCATTCTCTGAGTAAATATATCTGCGCTGTTTACTTATTGCCTAATTCTACTGACTATAAGAAATTCTTTGACTATCTTACTTCTACGATGGAACACATTCCATCCATTTCTCCTTTCTCTGAAATCTCCATTCTCCAAAGAAACATCGTCTGTGGCACTTTGGAGCTGCAGATTGGGAGGCCCTCAGGCAGTACTTCTTTGATTTTCCCAGGAATGATTATTGCTTTCATGGCCGGGAGCCATCCGCGTGTGTCTTACGCATTACGGAGGTTATTCCCTTGAGCATGGAGGCATACATTCCTTTCTCATATCCTTTGTCTAATGCGAGAAAACTTTGGTTTAATCACGCCTGTTCTAATGCTGTCCGCAACAAGGAGAGAGCCTATAAAACGTACCGGAGCCAACCCACCCCTGAATCACATCTTTCTTATGTTTCTGCCCGGAATCATGCTTAGCCTGTTTTTCGCTCTGCTAAAAATAATTTCATCCACACTAAATGTTCTCAACTCTCCAACTCGAATTCTTCCTGCTCCTTCAGGCACCTTGCCAAAAACCTTCCTAACAAGCTTACCTCATCATCCTTCCCTCCTCTTTTCTACTCTGATGGCTCAATAGCTATTTCTTCTACTGATAAAGCATATTTCTTCGCTCAGACTTTTCTCCTCCAGTTCCACCTTAGACGATTCCGGTGCGGTTCCTCCATCACTTCCCCCCTCTGACTTCCTCATGGCTGACATTTAAATTTCTTCAGCTGATGTATTATCTGCCATCACTGGCCTCAATACTAACAAGGCATATGAGCCTGTTGGAGTCCCTCCCGTTGTCCTCAAGAACTGTGCTTCTGTGCTTACACCCTGCCTAGGGAAACTTTTTCGCCTTTGTCTGTCAACTTGTACCTTTCTTTCTTGCTGGAAGTTTGATCTCATTCAGCCAGTCCCAACGAAGGGTGACCATTCCCAACCCTCCAACTATCGTCCAATTGCTTTAACATCTTGTGTCTCAAAGTATTCGAGTCTATTAGTAACAGAAAAATTTTAAAGCATCTTTCCTATTACAAACTTCTTTCTGATCGTCAGTATGAGTTCCGTGAGGGATGCTCCACTGCTGATCTTCTCACCTACCTTTCAGGCTCCTGGTCATCCTCTTTTCGGGACTTTGGCGAAAGCTTTGCCATTGCACTTGACATCTCATAGGCTTTCGGTCGAGTCTGGCATAAATCTTTAATTTTCAAATTGCCCTCTTACGGTTTCTCTCCTTCTATCTGTGCCTTCATCTCTAGCTTCCTTTCTGGTCGTTCAATAGCTGCTGTTGTAGACGGCCATTGTTCTTCTCCTAGATCAATCAATATTGGTGTTCCTCAGGGCTCAGTCCTATCACCAACTCTCTTCCTTTTATTCATCAATGACCTTCTAAGCTGTATATCTAACCCTATCCATTTGTAAGCTGATGATTCCACCATTCACCTTTCCATTCAGTTCCCGCAACGTCCATCTCAGCAGTTACTTCAACAAACAAGAGATGAGGCTATGGCACACCTAATGTCTGACTTGGCTCGTATCTCTGATTGGGGTAAAAATAATCTTGTTGTTTTTAATGTACCTAAGACTCAGTGCTTACACTTATCAACCCGACAAAATCTTCCACAGAAGTACCCACTAATGTTTAATAATGTCCAGCTCAATCCTGCATCATCCCTGAACATGCTTGGGGTTTCATTAACTCGGGATTTATATTGGAAAGAGCATATTACATCTCTAGTGAAATCTGCTTCCATGAGAATAGGTGTGCTAAGCTGACTCCGAACCTTCTTTACCCCCGCACAGTCGTCGACTTTATACACGGGTTTTATTTACCCCTGTGTAGAGTACAACTCTCATGTGTGGGGAGGCTCCCCACATACAACTTTTCTCAATAGGGTGGAGTCAAAAGCTTTTTGTGTCATTAACTCTTCTCCTCTTACTGGCTTCCCTCAACCTCTGTCTCTTTGTCGCACTGTTGCATCTTTATATCTTTTCTGTCGCTACTTCAATGGCCACTGTTCCTCTGAACTGTCTGCTTGGATCCCTTCACCTCTACAACGGGCACGTGGCACCCGTCTAGCAACAAACTCTCATCCCTTTTCTGTCCAACTCTCTAATGCAAGAGTTAACCGTTACTCCCAGTCCTTCATTTATGCA
>JAGKTI010010220.1:3099-29002 GCA_018397915.1 Birgus latro
AAGCTTTCCTTGTAAATGCACGTAGTTTGCTTAATAAGCTTGCTGATTTAGAATCTCCTGCTTTTTTGACGATTTGAACATAAATGACATCACTGAATCATGGCTAAATACGGAAGAGACTTTATAGTGGAATATTATTTGCTAGTTACATTATCTTCATTAGTGACGGAAATGGGAGAATGCGAGGAAGTATATTGCTGTATATTAAACAGCACCATCCATATAAATATTAACAACCAAGGTGACATCACACATCCCTACTGCAGCCCCACTCTGATGGGAAACCAATCACTCACAGTATTTCCCACTCTTGTACACGCTCTACTGTTTACATAAAACTTTTCATTCCTTTTAGCAACCTACCATCATTTCCATACAATCTTGAAACAGTCCACAAAGCCTCCCTATCAATTCTATCATACGCTTTCTCTAAATCCATGAAAGCCCAAAACACATCCTTACCTTTTGCCAAATACTTTTCACACACCTGTCTTACAGCAAACACCTGATCTACGCATCCCCTCCATCTTTTGAAGTCACACTGCTCATTACCCAGCACTCTCTCTGTACCCTCTCTGTCTCTCTTAATTAACACTCTATCATACGCCTTACCTACAACACTCAACAGACTTATACCCCTAAAGCTGGTACATTCATATTTATCACCCTTCTATATATACAACAGAACCACACAAGCACTTGCATAGTCAACTGGCACCATACCTCTCACAAAACACACATTCAGCAATCTTACTAACCAGTCAACAGTAGTCGCTCCACCACCTTTCAGGCATTCCACAGCACACCCATCCATACCTGCAGCATTCCCTGTTTTCATCTCCGTTACGACTTTCTGCACTTCCTTCATCGTGATCAAAGAATCATTCAGCTCTCCCAACACATTCATTCCTTGCACCCTTCCATCCGCCACAGTCTTAGCCTCCTTTTTTTCCTCTACATTTAACAGTCTTTCAAAATACTCCACCCATCTCTTCCTTCCTGCATCCATCTCAGTTAACATCCTTCCATCCTCTGCTTTTACTCGCTTTTCCTCCCCAGACTCTCCCTTTTGCACCCTTTCACCTCCTTCCAAAACATTTTCTTATTCTGTTGAAAATTCTCAGTCAACCACCTACCCCACCTCTCATCTGCTGCCACGTTGGCATCAAGCACAGCCCTTCTCGCCCTATTGCTCTTTTCTTTATGCCTCTCATATGACACCTCATCCTTCCTCTGCAGCCACACTTCATATGCATGTCTCTTCTCAGCCACAGCCAGACTTACTTCCTCGCACCACCATTCACTTTCCTTTCTTACACCACCACCCACTCGTCTCACACCACACACCACTTCTGCATGCCCCACCACAGCACTCTTAAACAACTGCCATTCCTCCTCCACACTGCCATTCTCCTGATCTTTCATTGCGTTCCACTCACCTTTCAAGTTCTCCTGAAACTCTTATCATTTTCTCTCTTTTATCCAACTCACTCACTTTCACTGCCACACCTAACTCTCTTAGCTCCCACCCATCCCTTACCTACTCTTAACTTTCCCTCCACCAGGTAGTGGTCAGACATACCTCCACCCTCCCCTCTCAAAACTCGCACATCCAGCACTCTTCCTATTACATTCCTGGACACAACCACATAGTCCATCAATGCTCTATCAACAAGCCTTCCACCCTTTTGTCTCACCTATGTATACTTATAAATATCTTTCTTTTCAAACAAGGTATTTCCAATCACCATCTCTCGCTCAACACACATCCCTATAATTCGTTCCCCATTTTCGTTTCTTTCAGGCACAACATGCATACCAACTACACCTTGAACTGCTACATTTCTCACTCTAGCATTCATATCTCCCATCATTACCACATTCACGTTCGCTCCAAAACTCTTTAGACACTCATCAACAACATTCCAGAAAGACTCCCTCTTTCTGCATCCCTTCGCTACCAGGCCTATGTGCATTAATACCCACAACTCACGGTCAAATTTCACTTTCACCCACATCAGTCTCGATGAAACCTCCTTCCATTCAGTCACACACTGCTGCACTTCCGGGCTCACTAACAAGGCCACACCTTCTCTTGCCCTTTTTCTATCAACACCTGACAATCTTCCATTCACACTTCTAAACTTAGACTCACCTTTTCCTTTCATCTTTGTTTCACTCAAAGCTAACACATCCAACTTTTTTCTCACAAATTTTCTCCCAATCTCCTTCCTTTTAGCCTCAATCGTACTACATGCACGCACATTCATAGACCCAATCTTCAGAGTACTGGTGCAGGCATTTTATGGGCACTAGTTTATATCTCATAAACACAATGTACAGGATGTACTGTCTGCTGGAGACATACACATCTTCTCACTAGGAATGTCAAATCACATAATGTCTATCCACAGTCTTGTTGTCCCAGACCATCAAGAATCCTTTACATATGATGTATCTCAAACATGCGCTTAGTCCAGATGACAAAGAATTTCATGACGTATTCAAACACGTGGAATAACCAGCCCTAGTCGGTTAGTCCACGTGAACAGGATATCTATCAGACACAACCTCACCAAAAATCCTCTCCAAGCTGTATATAATGTCGGAGAGATTCCCTTTAGATCAGAAAGGGGCTAGAGAGAAGGCCCAACACGATGGTCAGCTAGGAGACTCTGGCTGTCACGCTGCGTTACGCTGTAAATCACTATTCGATATACCTGTACAATAATACTCCGTAACCCAAGAGTGCTGTAACTACATGCACAAAAGGGGGAGGTGAACTATAGAGAGAGAGACCTACCTGTTCACTCTAGCCGACATCCCACTGTTTCATTTGCAGCGATAGTTTGAGCCATACTAGGTCTCACGACTTTATTTTGGCTGTGCTTGACGATCCACAGTCGACTGGCCTATCTCCCTACAAGTACCTACGACCACGCTATCGAGATTGGTGGCAGTGGTGAACAACGATAAACTATGCTATCGAGATTGGTGACAGCTGTGAACTACAATAAACTACGCTATCGAGATTGGTGGCAGCAGTGAACAACGGTAAACTACGATAAACTACACTATTGAGATTGGCAGAGCGGTAAACTACGACAAACTACACCTTACGAGTTTATACAACGCTCATCAATATTAGTTTATACGTTCATTGATATATGCAGCAAACTACTCTCCTGAACCTCTACAACGATACACTACAATATCTACCTTACTACGTTCACTGAGAGTGATGGCAAGCTGTAAACAAAGCCGATTAAAGTCTCAACCAAAGCAATCTACGACTCCTCTACATGCAACAATCAGCAATCAAACAAACAAACAAGACTCGCTCCTAACCATCTCAACCGCAACTCCACGATTACGAGAAACAATAGCAACGACAAACTACGTCTATCGACAACTCTACAAGCCTACAAGTTAATCTCAACAAGTAACACTACAAGTTAAGAGGAAGAGGAAAAACTGAACAAACAAGAGAGAAACGACAAACAATAATAAGGAAAAGTGAGAAAGAAGTGCATCTGTACTGTGCTACTAGTGTTGACCCAGCATGGTGATGTATCAGCACATCTGACCTCCATTCTTCCCTCCTCCACCATCCACCACTTCTCCCCACTACCATCATCTCCACCACCCCACCACGACCCCCACCTCCATCATCTCCACCACCAAGGAGAGGTGAGCGAGTGTCTTGACCCCAGATGTGATGACAGCGAGTGCTAACGCAGACATACAAAGACCCTGACCTACCTCAATCAAACCCTACCAACACTGTTCAGCCAACATCACTATCATCATCATCAGCATCCTAGCCAGTATTCCCTCCACAGTTAATATCAGTGAGTCGAACATTTACTCTATTAGTTTAATTGTACTACCTCATTTATATGCAACCTTACGTATATAAGCAGTGATAGACAATATCCTTACATCGACATATAATACATACATATGAAAATCTAGTGAGATCAGAGAATTAAAATACACACATATCCTTCATATTACAGTGACAAGAAATATCAAGTGAAAATGCCTAACACAAATGGAGCTAGCAACAGTGTGCTATACTCAGTCACACACATTGGTACTTGCAACCTATACCTAAAGATGAATTTTAAAATGAGCAAACATATCAAGTTGATTTCACAACATTCGGAGGACTATAGTGTCAAGTGATGTGCGAAACCAAGTGAATACCATACATATTGTAAATATTGTATATATAATTTTATATAAAATAACAAAATATGGATTACATATAATGTCACCTTAACTCAAACTGTGCAACATATTAAAGTCGATACATCCAAGGTGTCTCAAATAAATTGTGCAGTATAACTAAGCTAATACACCTATGGTGTCTCACATGACTCACACACACCACAAAGCCAGCCAGAAGACAGGGTGTGTGTGCTGGGCAGTCCCCAGGCCCTGTCTCCTCCACTTACTATTAATCAGCCAACACACCACTGACCGGGCTAATGTATGGCCCGGTTCCCTCTATAGGAGGGATGAATCTATAACTAACTAACTAACTCACATAACTAAGTTAATACACCTATGGTGTTTCACATAACTAAGCCAATACAACTATGGTGTCTCAGATTAACAGCTACATCAAATATGGATTATTCATGATATGACTGCATTGCTATTATTGTGTTAGTTATATACATTATGTATCAGCTATATAGCTACAAGGACCACACTTGTGATTCCTTCAATTATGTTACAATTGCTACAATTATGTAACTACAGTGTTATGGCCAACACAGTTATGTAACAGTTACATTAACAAGATGTAACTACAGTGTTATGGCCAACACAGTTATGTAACAGTTGCATTAAGATGATGTAACTACAATTTTATGGCAAATACAATTATGTAACAGTTGCATTAACAAGATGTAACTACAGTGTTATGGCCAACACAATTATGTAACAGTTGCATTAACACTATGTAATTGCAATTTCACAATATTCATACAATTATGTAACTTTTACAATATTATGTATTTCACTTAATTAACTTGCTAGTCGATTGTAATGTGTATAAAATATCCATTAATATGTTGTGACTCTTTACTGTCGTTGGTACGACAGGGGCGTGACCAAGCGATATGTAGGAATTATATAGGCACTAGTATATATCTCATAAACACAATGTACAGGATGTAGTGTCTGCTGGAAACATACACAGCTTCTCACTAGGAATGTCAATTCACATAATGTCAAACATCCTCTCCAAGCTGTATATGATGTAGGAGAGATTCCCTTCAGATCAGCAAGGGGAGAAAGGGGTTAGAGAGAAGGCCCGACACGAGGGTCAGGTAGGAGACTTTGGCTGTCCTGCTGCGTTACGCTGTAAATCACTGTTTGATATAGGCTACCTGTACAATAAAACTCCGTAACCCAAGAGTGCTATAACTCACCTCGTTGATACACAAAAGGAGGGAGGTGAAAGACAGAGAGAGAGACCTACCTATTCAATCTAGCCGACATCCAACTATTTAATTTGCAGCAATAGTTTGAGCCATACTACGTCTCACGACTTTATTCTGGCTGTGCGTGACGGTCCACAATCGACTTCCCTGTCTCCCTACAAGTATCTACGACTACGCTATCGAGACGGGGATAACTCAATGTCCCATCCCTTTCTATTCCCTGTCTCATTGTGGGAACTGAAAAAACAGAGGAGGGGGTCCCTAGTCCCCTCACCTAGCCCCTTTTAGTCGCCTTTTATGACACGCAGGGAATACGGTGGCAGTAGTAATACCACCCCATAGTGCAGCCAGACTGTGTCCCCCCTGCCACAGGAGGGACCATTATTACCATAATGGTAATGGCCGTAAATGTTATCCTATATTCAGGTATTAATGGGCTGTCCCTGCCACATGGTCGAATCATTCTGGATGGCATCTGACCCACAGTGCACCAATACTTTCTGGAGCTAGGGTACATTAACATGCTGGAAAGTTCACTACATCAGTTCATAGAGCAACCAACACATGGGGGAAATAATCAGAATACTCAGTTGATAACGTTAGTATAGTAAATCAATTTAGCACCATTTAATATTAATCAGTGATTACATTGTAAATTCTAGCTATGAGAAAATTCCAGACTACAAAAGAGCTGACTTTCATAAACTGAAGACATAATGTCTGGAACCCAATCATTCAAAGAACGTATGTCCACGATGCATGGGAAGTGTTTTCAGAAAGTCTGAATAATGCTGTCAAGGTATGTATACCTGTGCGCAATATGCGGCCTGTTAAAAGAAATCTAAACCAAAATGATGGAGTAGTGACATTAACCCCCAAACATCGGTCAATATTTAACGCAGTCATCACCTCACTAAGGGCAGTTTCACAGAAACCACTGATTTTTTTTTCTTCAAACCTCAATATCTCGGAAAGTATAGCACTTAAGGAAACGAATTAACAACCATTTTACTCAACAGCTCTTCCTCTTGCGAATGAAAGTATCCCTAGGTCTTGAGGTCCTTGCGTTGATGAGTAATGTCATGAGGAAAGGGACTAATTTTCGGCATGAGAGATGAAGTGTTCGTGCATCTGCCCATGGTGCCAGCTATGGCTTTGCTCTGAACTTGATAACTTACTCCACTTCTGGATAAACTAGACACTGTTGCATCCAAGGAATGCCTAATGGCACTATCACTGAGCCCTTTTCTAGTATCCTTGGAAAGAGGCTTGGCAGGGGTGGATGATGCAATTGGCTATAGGCGGTGCAGACGGAATCAGACAAAGACGAACCTGACGAATGCATTGTACACCTGGCAAAGGCACAGGACAGACTGACCCTCGCCTGTGTGCAAGGACTCCCTGCTTACCCTTTGGTGGCCAGTTCAAAGGTGGAGGGAATGCACTTGTGTGTAAACACGTCACCCAGCAGCCCCGCTAAAGCCCAATTTTGACGTGTAAACACGTCTCCTGGTGGATGGGGGTTGAGAAATGTTTTTCAGCAAAAATAAATAAATAAATAAATAAAATTAGTCGCAGGGATGAAGAGGATAAGAATGTCACAGCCTTATCGGAAAGCTAAAAAGTTAATAAAACAAAATACGAAAAAAACTTGAAGCGCATGTTATTAACATAAATAAATTAGTCCCAGAAGAGTTATTAGTGACATGAGACGTAAGAAGATAACAGCGATAGTAGGCCCACTAGTTCTGACAAATGGAGAACATACAAACGACGAAAGTGAGATGGCTAAAATTCTTAATTCTTACTTTGGATCGATATTTACAGTAGAAAAGCCATGCTAATCTCTTCGTCTTTCCTTCTGCATGCAGATAAAGCTAGCTTAATTAGTGACACCACAGTAAGTGAGAGAAATGTGTTACAAGCAGTCAGAAATCTTAAGAGTTTTAAAGGATGTGAAAAATGAAGAATCGAAACCTTTAGCCCAAATGTTTACCTTCTCACTCAGGAATGGCACTTTTCTGCATGACTGGAGACTAACAATGTAACACCAATATTAAAAAAAGTAAGTAAATTAAAACCCGGAAATTACCATCCAATCATTTTAACATCAGTTGGGAACCATATTCAGAGATAAATTAATTAAGGATTTAGAACAAAATAATATCATCAAAGACTCACAGCACGGATTTAGGAACTGTTATGCTACGTATTTGAGGGCCAACTACCTGTTCCTCAGATGCGTATGCGAGAGGTGGGTGTTTTTACCTGCCGCATTTCTGAGGGTCGACTTCTCGCTCCCCGACTACACAGACAGAGTGTTCTTTTTCAGGACCTGGTCGGTATACTAGGGAGAGAACAGGACACAAAAACAAGGCAGTAACCACTGACAAACATATATTCAAAGTATATTTCCAGAGACAAATACAACATTTACCATTACATAGATTCTGGGTTAGCCGGAGACGGGCTAGTGGCAAATTTTACTAAAGAACAAACTGTCTCTCTACCGGCCGTGGGAATGTATGGTAATATGAACACAGTATTCACGGCACGTCTGTTACACTGGTATCTCTAACACAGGAAATACAATTATTACACTCACCAACAGTATTATAGCACTGGACGGGACTGATACACTAGTTACAATACACATACATATATACATATATCACTTGCGTAGGTATATCACGGTCAGAGGCGCGCGCATTGCCACACAGAGAGAGGGGGAAGGAGACAAGTATTTCTGTGCACTAGGGAGACACTCGTAAGTGAATTAGACATGCGTAAGTTCATTCAGCGATGTGCCAATACACATGGGAGGGAAATGTATAGAATGCAAGGGATGGCACTATTTCTTTATAATTATTTAGTTTCCACTAGAGCACATTAATTATTCATAACACTGGGGGAGGGAATATTACTCAACATAGGCAAAGGGGGCGCGCTGTGCTCTGTACGTCATACACCTTCACTGAGGATCACTAAGGCTCGTCCAGTCTTATACACTGAGGCTCTCTGGGAATTTTGACTGAGCCAGTACACTGTGAGAGATACACTGTGCGTCACATTTACGGCCTGGTGATTTACACTGGTCCAGGAGTCGCACACTATTACGGCCCTTTTCACTATACTGGGTGGGCCGACTCCCGATACCTCAGGCTGGAGGAGTGAGGTGAGGCTCGCCCTTCAGGGGGCCCCACGCAGGGATGCGGGGCTAGGGGCTAGGGGCTAGGGCCGAAGACGGTGAGTTGGCAGGCCTGGCGCCGGCTCCGGGGAGTACCGGACTAGACCCCTACGTCAGGCAGGTCACGCCCTGCAGTCCTGGGTACACTCCGGGGAGTCTGAGGGCTCGGGGTACTGGAACCTGGGGCTGCCGGAGGAACAGGACTGCGGTAACTGCGGGAGGGTGGCGTCAATGTCAGGTTCACCTCATGACAACTTTGGGCTGGGGGCGTCACCGACAGGACTCGACGTCGGTGGCTCTGCTGGCGGGACCTCTCCCTCAGCTGCTGCTGCCCGGGTAGGAGGGGCTGGAGGGAGCCAAGGCCCTGGATAGGGCCTTGCCACGGCTCTGAGAAGGGGTCTCCTCCGTACTCGCCTCCTGGAGGAGAGGGAGTACATCCCGCCCGGCCACAGGAAACAGGGTGGGCCAGGCAAGGGACTTCCCCATCAGGAGCTGTCCTAGGAGCAGAGGGTGAGGAGCGGATGATGGCCTGCTCCACCTCCCCCGTGCGACTGTAGGCCTGCACGGCAGTTCCTCTGCCCTGTTAGACCACAGGGAAAACACGAGTCGATGCTTGCTCTACCCTGTCTCCGCGAGGGGAAAAGGAGTCTCCTGTAGGGGAGGAACAGACGATGGCCTGCTCTACCTCGACCCGACACGGTTTATGGCCTGTGTCGCGGCCCTGCAGCGGGTAGGCAACTGGGGAGAGGACGATGGCCTATTCTGCCCCTTTCCCGGTACGGACTGTGGCTTGTACCGCGGCATTGCGTGGAGTTGAAAAAACTACTCCACCTGGCGACTGGAATTTTTCTCAGTGAGTAGGTGCTTGTTACTGCTACCTTGGCGTAGCATCGGCTGGGAGCAAGAGGGGCGCCAGGGAGTGACACAGGTGAGCCGCTCCTGCCCGGAAACGCCAGGTGTAAGCTCCAGACCCTCAGTGGTCCTTCGTAGGCTGGGGGTATTGCTGTCGTCTGCAGCCGTGAGTTGCCCCGCCATATTTTCTGACTCACATTTCAGGAACAATCGCTCATGTCTTATAAATCTACTTGGCTTTTGTAATGATACTGATATGTATGATAAAATTAAATCACTCGATGTAAGCTACCTCGATTTCCAGAAAGCATTCGATAAAGCAAAAGATAAGATTACCCATGAGATAATTAATACTTATGGTATCAGAAGCAGAGTTAAGGTGTATCAAAAGCTAGCTAATAGACGGTAAACAAAGAGCTGTTGTTAACAGGAAGGCATCAGGATGGACAAATGTTCCAAGTGGCTTGCCTCAAGATTCAGTTTGATTCCTTTATTGTTTCTGTTTTATTGAGCACACACACACTCACATTACATTGGAAGCATTAAAGAAAATTTGTGCAATATTTTTCATCATATGGGCGTGGAATATTCAACGACATCACAGCCTGGTCAGACTGGAGCGAGCATTCTGATCGGTTGAGAGGGGAGAGCTGGAGCGGCTGACTGACTTTTGCTGCAACATACTTCCATCCATGGTCCCTCAAATACAAGGTCTCTCCGTGTGCAAATTATGTGACGTCACCAGCAGTGTGTAAGGGGTGAGGCTATGGAGAAAGGGAGTGAGAAAATGAAAATGGGCAAGAAAAGGAAAACACACAGTTGTGCAAGATTCTGTACATAGTTGACTAGTATTATTTAAAAATGCACACTTTTTTTTTTAACTTAGCACGATTCCGGGCAGAAATATAAAAAAGATGTGATTCAGGGGTGGGTTGGCTCCGGTACCTTTTAAAGGCCCTCTCTCTGTTGCGGACAGCATTAGAACAAGCGTGATTAAACCAAGGCTTTCTTGCATTAGTCAGGGGATATGAGAAAGGAATGTATGCTTCCATGCCCGAGAGAATAACCTCCGTAATGCGCAGGGCACACTCAGATGGCTCCCGGCCATGGAAGCAATAATCATTCCAAGGAAAATCAAAGAAGTACTGCCTGAGGGCCTCCCAATCTGCAGCTCCAAAGTGCCACAGGCGGCGTTTCTTTGGAGGGTCCACAGGCTGTACTGGAGCAATAGGACAGGTTAAGGTAATAAGGTTATGATCGGAGGAGCCCAACGGAGAGAAAAATTAACAGTGTAAGCAGAAGGATTAGTTGTTAGGAAAAGGTCAAGTATGTTGGAACTCTCTCCAAGGCGGTCAGGGACACGGGTAGGGTGCTGTACAAGCTGCTCTAGGTCATTGAGGATAGAAAAGATGTAGGCTTGTTCACCAGGTGGATCAGTGAAAGGAGAAGAGAGCCAAAGGTGGTGGTGAACATTGAAATCTCCTAGAATGGAGATTTCAGAGAAAGGAGAAATGGATAGAATGTCAAAGAATTTTTGATAGTCAGTAGAATTAGGAGATAAGTAAACAGCACAGATATATTTAGTCAGAGAATGACAGGAGAGCCGAAGCCAGAGAGTAGAGAATTCAGAAGAATCAAGTTCAGGAACACGAGAGGAAGATAGATCGTTGCGTATATATACACAACAGCCACCTTTGGCTTTGAAATGAGAATAGAGAAAGTAGGAGGATACAGAAAAGGGTTTGCTGTCAGTTGCCTCAGACAGATGAGTCTCAGTGAGAAAGAGAAGGTGAGGTTTAGAGGAGAATAGGTGGTGCTCAACAGAGCGAAAGTTAGAGGAAAGGCCGCGAATGTTACAGAAATGAAGGAGTGAGTCAGACAGTGGTTCCAGGCAGCTCCGAGAGTCGTCACCGGGAGAGGGGCGGATGGTGGGGGCACTTATGGTCCCCCCCCCCTGGGGACTTCGAGGCACGATTTACAGCCGCCATTAAAAAAAAAAGAAAATTGAAAAGGAAGTGTAGTGTGTAGCGTGTATGTAGTTTGGTGTTGACAGTTAGAGAAACTTGTATTGGAGAGCATGCTGGTCTACTCTCTGTGTTACTGAGACACTGAAAAAGTTCAGCAAAGGGGGATGGTCAGGAACAAGTACTGAGGGCTGATGAAACGGGAGCTGCAGCTCTCCCTGTCATCAGCTTTCCATCCTCCTTGGGAGTACTGCCCTGCTCGACTGGTGCTACAGTCTACTCCAACAGCCTGCTCTCTTCACCTTTTTTCGGTCTCTGGCAACGTGAGTAGGTGGAGTTTTCTTGTGGTGCCATCATCTGTGATTTGCGAAGTCCAAGGAATTAGGGAGGAGCTTTTCATCACAAAGGACCTGGGCCACAGCATTCTGGGACATTTCTGATCGAAGGGGAACGTGGAGCCAGGTCAGGCCCCCTGGGATCACAGGTGTTCGGGACAAAGACAGGAGAGCTGTTAGACTCGGCTTAAGTGGATTAGTCCGGGGTGCCTTAATCCGTCTTAATTCCATAATGACACTAGCCGGGGTTAATCCTGGTGCAGTTACTCTGCCTCTCCTTACTTTATTCTCTCTCTCTCTGTCTGTCTCTTCCATTCTCTCTCTTCAGGACAAGAGTTCAGTATACATATTCGTTTCGTTTTTGAAGGCTCCAACATGCTTGCATGTGTCGGCTTTGGTCACCTAATGGCGGCTCTCCACGCTACTCGATCTCTGGCAGCCTCCCTATTCAGTCCCTTAACCCTTAAGTCACATTTAATGACCTCGTCCCATGTCTTTCTGGGTCTACCCCTACTAACCCCTCCCCCAATATTAACACTTCTCACCCTCTGCACCCAATTATCATCCCCCATCCTCTCCACATGTCCAAACCACCTCAGCCTACCTCTCCTCATCACAACACCAATACACTCCAGTCCCATCCTACCTCTCAACTCTTCTATCGTAAACCCAGCCCCCCCAGGCCTTGCACGCAGGGACGCACTGCACATCCACCTAATCATTGTCATTTCTGTACGTTTAAACCTGCGAATATCCTCTTCCTTTACTGCCCAGGTCTCACTACCATACAGCATCACACTCCTAACACATGCTGCATACAAAGACCCCTTAGCACGTAAGGAGAGTCCTCTCAATGTCAGGAGAGGCAACAGCTCCCTGAACTTCTTCCAACCACTTCTCACTCTAGCAACCGAGCTAACTCCAGCCCCACCTCCGGCACATAACATGTCTCCCANAAGAAGGTAAATGGGTCGAGCTTCACACCTTGTACCCTGGGCAGCCAAACGATGGGATACACTAGCTGAGTATTGTGGGTAAGCTACCAGAGCTGTTGTGTCGGTCTGTGGATTATCACCAGTTTTAAGTAGGTATATTGTTGATTTGGAGAGAAGCCTAGTCTCCGAGTGTACTGAGACATCCTAGCATTAATTGGAAGTTGTGGGTTATGTTGTTAGTGATGATATGTGGGTGTTTTTGTCGGTAGGAGTCTTGTCCAGGGTGGCGGTGTAGGGGAGGAGTTGCCAAATGGTTTGGGCGGTTCTAGATGTTCGGTTTAGGTGCTTGGCGGGCACGGGAAAGGAATGAGAAGCCGGGCAAGTAGTGCTTAAGGTGTTACGTTAGCTGGGTGACAGCTATACAAGATACACAAACCATATTTCCTTAAACAAAGGCGAGTCGTGAGAGAAAACAGTCTGTATCATTATTTTTAAGCATAAACTCTGCCAATCTTCCAGACTTCGTGATACAAAGAATCCTGAAATATATGAGGGTGTAGTGTAAGTATGTAACTATATTATTAGGCTCATATAAGTGAGGTATTTATTACATGTGGCCTAAGGTATTTACTGCATGTGGTATAACGGAAAGTGTGAATACTGTGGTGTGTTACTTTTTTGGTGCACGAGTTAGGGGTTAGAAACCAGCAGTTGGGTTTATGGTTCCTAGCATGATTTTCTGCGTGGTGGGCGTCTGTGCATTAATTCTGGTAAGTGTTATGAGTATCTTCAGCGGCTGTAGTGTGTGATTTCTTTAAGCTGCCTTTTTACATAAATGTAAGCTATTGTAAATGCGTATGATTTGTTTAACCTAAGCAGGAGTCGTGTAATCTACGTCGTGAAGGGTGCTGCCTTTCTACATAAATGTAAGATATTGTAAATGCGTGTGATTTGTTTAACCTAAGCAGGAGTCGTGTAATCTACGTCGTGAAGGGTGGGTAGATGGGGATAATTTCATGTAGTTAAGGGAGGTGAGCCCATGTGACTCTGCTGTTGTAGGGTAAACTTTTAGCCTTTATTACAGATGGTAGGAGAGCGTAGTTTCTTCTAACCTTGGTTTCATTATTGCAGTAAATTTTCCAGACTCCTACTTGGTCTACAGTAGTCTATGGTAACATGGCGAGTATCCGTTTCGAAATGGGTGAAGATGATTCTCATTCTGCAGTATCTATGGAGAGTGAGGGAAGGGAGAATAATGTTTCCGATGTGAAGGAGCTGATTCGACTGGTGGTACAATTATGGTACCGAATGTAACAAAATGGCAAACCCTGCACAGGAGAAGCTTTGGAGTATCCTTTATACTTACTCGGCTTCTGATTGTCCAAACGTTCTCCGAGAAGGAGGGAGGTGCAGACAGCTTAGAGAATGGATGAGGTGTGCAAGGGAATGTGTGCATCAATTGGGCTTGGAAGTTGACGAGGCTGTGACATACTTGTGTAGATTTTTAGAAAGGCCAGCATAGGCCCGAGTGAGGAGGAGTGCTCTGAAGATAGTAGAAGAACTGTTTGTTTGCACAGAGCATTTTGACCAAAGTTAATCTATTTAGAGGTCGTGGAGAAATTTCATCAACGGTTGCAGCAGCCTCATGAGGGTGACTGGGAGTTTGCGGATGCTCTAGCTGAAGTGGAAGAGTGAATGAAGAGAATGAACCCTAGGGAGAATGCAGAGAAAGTGATTGTTGCAAACACGATACTCCCAGAATCTGAGAGAAAGGACAATATTGGAATGAAGATGCATAAATGGTGTCAACAACTGGGGTCTATTCCCTGAGAGAGACTAGTACAAAAGGTGAACGACCGCATAAGAGCTGAGGTGCGTGTATGGAGGGAGGAAGGTGAACGAAAAAGGGAAGTGAGTGATGGGAGAGCTGTACTGGTAAGAGGGGTACGAGGCAGTGCACCAAAGTCTCCTTGCTGTATCTGTGGGCAGCTGGGCTATTTGGAGTATCAGTGCAAACATTTCCAGGCGGTGGGAAATGACAAGCCCTAAGTGACCCAGGTCAGTCCTCAGGTGAGTTTTATGACCCACAGGTGGAGGTGGTCGTTTCCTGAAGGGAGCACATCTGACCCATAATGAACATAAAAGGGCCAGTATAAAGCTTTTTGGGAAGGCTCTGCAAATTGAGGCTGGAGAAGGATGGGTCTCCGGCAGACTCAGGGGGTAAAGGCGAGCATGGTCACAGAGGTATGGTATAAGGAGCACCTGTTCCCTCAGGAGGTGATTTTGTAAAGTTTGGACATACAAGTGACATGCCAACGGGATGCAATCACTCGTTTGGTTTACGTAAAGGTTGATGTCATTGTGGAGGGACAAGTGATCTGGGACTGTAGGTGGTTTATGAAGCATGCCAAAGAGCACCATTGGAGTTGGGGGTGTGTTGCAAGGTACAGAGGTGGCTGTGTTATTGGTGCTGAATATCTAGGCTGAGCTGGTTCAGGGTTGGCGGGGTTTGCTTAAGGCTGAGTTTCGGAATTAGCTTCAAGGGAACTGGGGATATTGTGTTCAAGAGGTGGAGGCTCAATCGCGTGCTGTTCAGAGTCCTTTAGAGTGTGCTGTAATCTATCCAAATCAAGATCTAATGGTCCTGGCAGGCTCAGCAAGGTACTGCAAGTCTGTAAATCAGGATTGAAGGAGGTGGATGCCGACAGTGTGATTAGGGCTCCATAAGCACACTGGGTGCCGGATGGGTTGTGTGTCTGAAGGTTACATAAGAGCTGAGCGGGGTAAAGGACTGCTGCTTGTCGCTAATCTGGGGACTGAGGATATTATCTTGTGGCTGCAGTGGAAGGTAGCAAAAGTCTCATATGGCTGTGAAGTGTGCAGGTTAGGAATTGGTAGCCATTTGGAAATGGTTGGAGGGTGTGTGTCTGTTGAGGTGACTAGGTAACATCGTAGGCAGCCAGGTATTCAGGTGGACCAGGGTAGTTTGGACCCTGAGAAGTTGCAGGAGTTGGATCAGCTGCTCTATCCCTGTCAGGGGGTATTTGCAGAAAACGAGCAGGAGGTAGGATGTGCTACTGACGTTGAGCATGAGATTCACCTCACAAGTGAAGTGCCCATTAAGTTGCCTTATCGTTGTGTACCACCTGCTATTCCACTAGAGGCAAAAACTCACGTCAAAGGGCTATTGGAGCAAGAGGACACTGAAGAGAGCATGAGCCCTTATGCAGCACCAATAGTGGTGGTTCAGGAAAAAGATGGTACGCTGCAGCTTTATGTAGATTATCACAAACTAAATGCAATTACAGTGAAGGCCGCATTCCCACTACAAAGGATTCACAAAATCTTGGACGCTTTGGCAGGGGCTCAGCGTTTTTCATCCTTTGATTTGGCAGCCAGGTGTGTGCGTTTGTCACACCCTTTACCCTTTATCAGGAAGTTTGATGTCCCATGGGTTAACTGACGGTCCTGCTACACTCCAGTGCTTCATGGAGTATGTATTCAGTGATTAGGTGTTTATCACTCTTCTGGTATATTTGGATGATCTGTTGGTGTTTTCTCAGGGTCTGGCGGAGCACTTGGGAAGGCAGAAGAATATGTTGCAATTGTTGCTGGCACATGATTTAAAGCTAAAGCCTTCTAAATGCCATGTTTTGAAGCCTCAGGTGCATTATCTTGGATTCAGTGTCAAAGGATTGAATAAGTACTGACCCAGGTAAGATCCAAGTGGTTAAAGACTGGCCAATCCCACAGACCGTAAAGCAAGTGTGAACTTTCGTGGCGCTCTGTTCATTTTATAGAAGGTTCATAAAAGGATTTGCTTCACTTGCAGCACCTTTGCATGTGCTAATGGGTGAGCAGTCAAAGGCCGATGTGACCAAGTTCTGGGGAAAGGAAGAATAAGCTGACGTCGAGAAACTGAAAATGCTGACTGAGGCACCAGTGTTGAAGAGTACGGATTATGAGAAGCCTTCTGAGTGGGAGATTGAAGGGAGTTTTTAAGGACTGGGGGCGGTACTGTCTCAGTGCTACAATGAGATGCTGCACCTGGTCTCATACACAAGTTGGGTGTTGCGAAAGTCAGAGCAAAAAATGCATTATTTATAGCTCTCGGAAATTGGAGTTGCTGACCTTAAAGTGAGCCGTGATGGAGAAGTTCAAGCATCATCTACCAGGGGACTGGTTCACAGCATGGGTAGATAATAATCCGTTGGCTCATCTGCAGACTGCAAAACTCGGGGCAGTTGAAAGTCAGTGGTTGGCTGACATCAGCAGGTTCGATTTTGTGATTAAGCATCGACCAAGACGGGAGAATGGGAATGCGGACTGGCTGTCTCGTAGGCCATATGAAGTGGAGACGGAGGATGGAGAGAAGGTCCGTGAAGTGCGGGAAAAAGAGGAGGATGGTGGTAACTTTGTACACGTGGCCGCCATGACGGTATGGAGAAGAATGACTGTGGAACATATGCAAGAAGAGCAGGAGGCTTGTTCAGTTTAGGGAAAATTATGGTTACAGATGACTGGGCAACAAAATGGTGCAGACCTGTGGGTTCAGTGCAAGGGAATGAATTAAGAAAGTGGTGCCAGTTCAGGAAGGCATTCATTATGCAGGATGGGGTTCTATACTGGAATGGGTCCAGTTGGGATCAGCATGGCTGGAGGCCAGCATTAACAGTGGATAAAAGGAAAGCGGTGTTACAGTTGGCACATGACTAGTGGGGACATCAGGGAGTGTCTCACATGGCCAGTTTGATAAAAAAGAGGTTCTTTTGGCCGGGGTTGTATGTAGACGTCAAGAGGTATGTGAGCAGGTGTAAAGTATGCATTATGGGTGAAGAGGAAGGCCTGGGTGCAAAAACCAAGTTGGGTACTGTGGAGGCAAGTAGGCCCTGGGAGGTTGTGGCAATAGACTTTGCAATGCTAGATTCATCCAAGGACGGTAAAGAGAATGTGTTAGTTGTCACTGCCGTGTTCAGCAGGTTAACACTGGCTTTTCCAACAAAGAATCAAATGGCTTACACAGTAGCCATAGTCTTGGTGGAGGAGGTATGTCATCGGTGTGATGTTCCAGAGAGGTTGCAGAGTGATCAGGGTCGATGCTTTGAAGGTGCTCTGAGGAAGGAGTTGTGTGATGATTACCATATCGTCAAGTCTCGCACAACCCCAACATCCAGAAGGTAATAGAACCTGTAGGCAATTTAACTGCGCACTACATGGTATGCTGGGAACCCTGCAAAGAGAACCGAGAGAACAATGGCCCAGGTACTGGTCAAGAGTAACGACGGTGTTCAGAAGTATTCCCAGTCTGGTCGCAGGCCTCCCTCCCCATTACCTCTTATTTGGTATGGATCCTAATCTTTCATTGGATCAGCTTTGTTTGGACAGGGAAGAGTGTCGTCAGAGTCAGAGTCAGCAGGTGAAGAAATTGTGAGAGATTCAGCGGACTGCTTGGGCAGCAGCAGGGGAAAAAAAAATAATAAACTTGCGGAGAACTACAGGGTAAGAAATCGGTGGAGGTGTCGAAGTCAGGGACGGGCCGAGGTACTAGAAGCTGGCCAACGAGTACTACTGAGGGATCATACCGTAATGGGAAGGAACAAGAACCAACCAAGTACATGGAGAAGTCGTGGATGGTGACAGAGGTGATTCACCCACTCAGTGGAGGGTATATGTTAGGTTCTGTTGATGGACCTGGAGGTTCCATGGTATTGCATCGAAGTAATTTGCTGCCATGGTGTGATGAGGAACAAAAGGATATTGACGAAGAGGAAAATGCATCTGGAGCAACTGAGAACCAGTCAATGGAGTTTTCAGATATGAGAGAGGTGCCGACAAGGTTTGGGCTAACCAGGAATCAGACACCTGAGGAAGTCAATGAGGATGCGACATCTGAGATGTATGTTATTTTACAACTGCCAAAGGAATTTCAAGTTTATGATAAGAGGCAAAATAATCAGTGTGAGTGGAATGTTAAGGTGTTGGAGTGGGTGCCCGGGGAACCAACTGTGGGATACCAGGCTGGATCAGAGACTGCTTCAGTGGAAGGGAGTCAAGGGGAAGGTGCCAGTGCAACTGAGGGATTGGGTCCTAGATGTTCTGAAAAGATAGCCTAGAGGGATAATTATGACGCTTCAGAGTGTCTAGGGTGTGAGAATTCTGTGCATGAGGACACACATGAATTCTCAAATGGTGACTTTAATGAAGGAAGATGGGTTGAGCTCCAAACCGCGTGCCCTTGCCTACCAAAAGATGGAATATACTTGCTGAGCATTGTGGTTAGTCTGCCAGAGATGTTGTGTCGGTCTGTGGATTTTCACCAATTTTAACCAGGTATATTGCTGATTTGGAGGGAAACCTAGTCTGCAGGTATATTGAGATATATTAGCACTGACTGAGGGTTGTGACATGTTGTTAGTGATGATATGTGTTTTTGTCAGTTGGAGTCGGGTCCAGAGTGACAGTGTTGGGGAGAAGGAGCAGCTCAGGGGTTTTGGTGGCTTTATGTATTGGTTTTGGGTGCTTGGCAGGAATGGAAAAGGATTCGGAAGTCGGACAAATAGTGCATATGGTGTTGTCGGCTGGAGGACTGCTGTACAAGAAATGTCATACGAACCGTATTTCCTCAGTGTACGCAAAGGCGAATGGTGAGAGAAAACGGTCAGTATCATTTTTAAGCATAAACTCTGCCATATCTTCCTGACATCGTGGTACGTCTTAGCTGTGCCTTTGTGGCGAGCAGACGTGTGTGTGTCCCCTAACCCGGACATTAGTGTGGTATTCTGGGTTATCGTCTCTACTCGTTGTGCAATGTTAATAACAGTAATACCTGGCAAGTTCAGAGTTATGCGTAAGGGGAAGCGCAAAGCTAAACTTAAGCAGGGAGCCAGCCCCCTCAGTACCACAACACAAACTACTCCAACAACCTGTGCTGCCCCCCTGACTGCTGTACGCCGTCGCACACACTCCCCTCCAGACACTGATGCCCCCCACACTTCAGCCCCGGCTGTTGGTGATCCTGCTGCATCCAAAGAACCTGCTACTGGAACAATGAAACGCATCAAGCTCGGTGATGCTCGTGGTGATGATGACGATGCTAGTGCCTCACACTTCCCAACAAGGGAGCGTGCTGAACTTGCGATCACCGACCCCCAACATCCCGGCGCCAAGTGCCAACCACCCAGAACGACCCTCCGCCATAAATTCACTCCATTCCAGCACTGATGACCCTGCCTCTACCCTCACCACCAGCACCTTTCCTGTGGCCCCACACGCCACCTCCCCGGCCCCGGCTCCCTCCTGTCATACCATGAGACCAATATGTGCTCCTGGCATTCCCCTCCACATGCAACACTACTCTTCGTGGTGCCTGGCACTGTCGTTTTTCTACCCACCACCTCATCACTCGACACCCTGAAGCAGTTCGCCTATTGTCTCCTGCACCTTCTAACATCTACGTCGACAGGAATTATCCCAACCTCATTCAAACCCTAACAACTGATGGGCTTTTCGGAATCAAATTTGTACTTCATGATGCACTACTGCAAACCAACAAACTCCAGGAGTATTTAGTTAGTGGCCTGACCTTGATGATCACTATAAGTAATCTCGTTCGGTTGTTAAAGGTGTGGGAATAATTGACCATAGCTGTTAAAAACTTGTTATTGTTTTACCGGAGACTGGTTAGTGAAGCAGCTCGTCAGTTCATCAGTACATGCGAAGCAATCGTAAATTTACCAACACTTGAAGTAATATTGGTCACAGGAGTTTGACCATGTCAACCACCATTACCATCACTTACCCAGTGGGAGATACCTATTTGTCTCCTCTGTTAACAATTCCAACATATCTCGTTAAGAGAAAAAGGCTGGCAAAGCTGCAGATAGTCTGACAGCAGTAGGTTGAAATGGGATTTGGAGTACATACAACATTTTGTTGCTTTTCTGGTAGGTGGGAGCCTCTAGACCTCAATACCATTTGATGCCACTTTGGCATATTTGGGCAACTTTTTAGAGGCAAAATTCAAAATGGGTCCTATCCTACATTATCGAAATCTTAAAATGTCGATATATTTGTCAATACTTGGTCTATGAAACTAAACTTGGCATCAAAACGTACATTTTTTAGGTCAAAGAATCCAAGTACACCACTAAATTTATGACTGGTGCATTTTCCAAACGCTATATCTGGCAAATACTTAGAAATTAGAGTATATTTTTCCCTTTGTTTCTCAGTATTCAAGTTCTTACCTTAGATTCAATTACTAGTTTTTTTTTTTTACAAAAAAATTTCCTACATTAATTTGTTAATATCACTTTTACAAAATATATATTTTTCAATGAAAAAAACGTATATGACATCAAGTTTTACCTAGTTCACACAAAGAGCAACGTTTTCATAAATAAACATTCAGACTGTTATGCCACGTATTTGAGAGATGGTTACTCGTCCTTCCAAATACGTACACTGGCTACAGCGGGTTCCTATTCAAGACCGGGTCAGCAATTCTAAGGAAAAGACTGGACACAAAAACAAGGCAGTGAATTGTTACACACATGTATTACAAATATCTTCCCAGAAACAAATACTACATCAATAAATACACTAGATTCTGGGTTGAGCGGAAACTGGTTAACACAAGGTTTTACTGAATTGAATTCTGTCTCTATACCGGCTCAGGGAAAGTATGGTTCTATACACCCAGTGCTTACGGCACTTAGATTACACTTACAATTCTGGACACAGGAATACACTTGCTATAATTTCTCAAACTCGTACAGCACTGGACGGCACCGATGCAATGATACAATTACGTTAACACCTGGTGTCGATAGACACTCACCTGGCCGGAAGTCTATCTCGAATGGAGTCTGCCGCGCTACGATACACTGTGAAGGGGGACTGCGGTATTCTAGCGAGCCCAGAGGTGGCTAGACATATCACAACTAACGTGCCTGTACACTGGGGTGGGGGGGTGAAGGTCTTTAATAAACAAGGGGATGGCACGATTGGTATAATATAATTTCTTCTTTTGGTCACTGTGGTGTTTCACTCGCTTGCCTGTGCACTAGGGAGGGAGAAGTTTTAATAAGCAAGGAGATGGCACGATCGATACAATATAATTGTTCTGTTAGTCACTGTGGTGTTTCATTCACTGGGGGGGGGGGCACAGGACTCCACTCGGGATATACACTAGACCAGAATCACTAGTGGGCTCGNTACCGTATACATAGATCTGGGTCTAGAAGGCACACACTGGTAAAGTCCATCTATTTTACTATCACTGGTGGGCCGAAGGTTGATTCCTCCATCCGGAGGACAGGCAGAGTAACACACCCTGGGCGGGGCCCCACACGTAGTTGTGGGGCTAAGGGCTCTGCCCGAAGAAAGCCATGAGATGGGCCCGACGTCGAGTCTGAGAGAGACTCGAAGAGGTCCCACAAGCAGGTAAGTCGCGCCCTGGTGTTCGGGGCAACTCCAGGGGTGGCTGAGGACCCAGGATACTGGAAGACGGGGTGGCTGGACTGCGGCAACGGCTGGAGGGCGGCGTCGCCGTCAGGGTCGTCACATGGGAACCTTGAGCTGGGAGAGTAGTTGACGGGGCCCGACGTCGGCTGCTACATCTGCTAAGGCTCCGCCTCGGCTGCTGCTCGCACTGGTGGAGTTGCAGGGAACCAAGACCTCGGGTGAGGCCTTGCCATGGCTCGGGGGAAGGGTTCTCTCCAGCTGCAGGATCTCCTGTGGGAGAGAAGAGGCCTATGGTCTGCTCTGCCTCTTGCCCGGCGTGGCTAGTGGCTGACATCGTGATGGCACAGGGGACTACAGCTTCAGTGTGGCTAATGGCCAGCTCTACCTCTGGCCTGATGTGGCTAGTGGCCATCGTTGGAGTGGTCCAGGGTGTTGTAGCTCTGGTGCAGCTAATGGCCTGTACCGTGGAGTGAGGAGAACCAGTAGCAGAGGGACGGACGATGGCCGATCCTGCCTCGTACCCAGCACGGATGGTGGCCGATGCTGTGGCGTGCGCTACTCTGGGGGGAACGACTACAAGAGTCGGACGACTGGTGGCCTGTCCTACCTGACTGACACGCATCCGTGCCACAGCCTGCAGCAGGGATGCAGCTGGGGAACGGACTGTGGCCAGTTCTGCCCCTTGCCCGGTATGACTGTGGCCAATACCGCGATGTTTCATGGAGTTGCAATTGCAAACTCCACCCCTTACCTTGTGAGTGAATTTTCGGCAGGAGACTAGGCGGCGGCGACTGCTACCTTCCCGTGACGTTGGCTGGGAGTAAGAGGGGCGTCGGGGAGGGATACGGGTACGTCGTTCCGGTTCCGAGCCGCTCGATGTCCACTGCGGACACCTAGTAGTCCTTGGGGGGTTGGGGGTGTTGATGTCGTCTGCACGGGCTTTTGCGTCGTCTGCGGCCTTCACCCCTAACGTCCGTATTTCAGAGACTATAGTCTATTTCACGGGAGAAAATAAATTGCCGTTAGGCAACCCTCTTTTACGAAGGGGCATTTGCCAGTTAGGTGTTCGAGAACCTTCTCGGTGTTTCCTGTTTACGGTAGGCTGGTATCGGTACGAGTCAGAGTTGCCAGTTTGCCTGCTGTTAGTGAGCGTAGTTATTTCATAAGTTATGCATTAATTTTTATGCTCTGTTTCTCCATAGTATTTTATTTAAGTGATTGTTTGTTAAATTATGTCATTTAAATTAAGTTTGGTAAATGTTTTAGTTTTATGTAATGTAAGAAGACTGGCATATTTTGGTTATCTCTGAGTTGGCAACTGTTGTTCTCGTGGGAAGTAGATCACTCTCGAATAATGCAAGGTTATATAAGGATGTGGAACGAGAGTGTAGCAGGTTCAGTTTAGTTGGGCCTCGGTCAGTTTGAGTGAAGTTTAGTTTGGCGTCGGTGCAGTGTCAGTGAAGTTTGTATATTTTCGGTACTTGTGAAGTTACTGAAGCATTAATGTGAAAAGAGTGAAGTGTTGTCAGGCAGTAAGTGTAACTGCAGTTCGTAAAGTTCGTATAGCTCCAGTGCTTGTGTGAATAGTGAGGTGAAGTTGGAAAGCATTGAGCGGAATTATTTGGATAATAAAGACAGTGAACTTTAAGAAGCCAGTGTTTATCTTCGCCTCAGATGATCGTGTGAGCTATACACCTAAAGGCTGACCATAAGAACAACGACTCATTGGGAAACATCCTTCCTATACTGAACTACTGCTGTTTGTGCCTGTGGCAGTGTGGGGACAGTTGGAAGCAACGCTGGTGTCAGGAGTGGGATAATTTAGGTGCTGCAGTGAGTCTAATCTTCGACATGGAAGCAGGAAGTGTGCAAACAAGGTCTCGAGCTGGGCAGGAGGAGGAAATTTCCATGGCGACGATTGTGAAGCAAATGCAGGCACAAATGAATGAGCTCAGGCAAAGAACAACTGAAGGCACAACGTGAAGAACAGAAGAACTCCAAAAACAATTACAGGCACAATGTGAAGAACAGAAGAAAGAACTCCAAGAACAATTACAGGCACAATGTGAAGAACAGAAGAAAGAACTCCAAGAACAATTGCAGGCACAGAACGAAGAACAGAAACGACGACATGAACAGCTTCAGGGGGCATTACAGGAAAAATAGAGGGAAGTACAACTGAGGGTGCAAGGAGAGCTAGATGTATTCATGGGTGAAATGAAGGAAGAACAACAACAGCTTAAGGAGGAAGTAGATGCCAAGCTAGAGTAGCAAATGTATGAGGTAAGCAATAATGTGATGGAGTGTAAACAGCATGTAGATGACCAGTTGAAGGCAATTAGTGAGGAAATAGCGACAGAGTGCAAACAGCATGTGGACATCCAGCTGGAGATTAGTGAGAGAATAGTGATGGAGTTCAGACAGCATGTAGTTGAGCATGTAAAGATAATTAGTGAGAAAATGGAGGCTGAAGAGAAATATTGAACTGCTGAAACTCAGGTTAGTGTACAGGGAGCATATGAAAGGAATGGACAGTGTATGGTGAATCTTGACGGATCCCAAGCATCTAAAGGTCGCATTACAGGGTTGAATAATCAGAATGCAGAAGTTTTAAGTCCAGGCCTTAATTATGATGTCCCAGTCTTTAGACCCCAAACCAGTGAAGTGCGTGGCTATAATTGGGGTCCAATTAAAAAGAAACCTCAGGAATCTGATGGTAGAGTATCTTGGGAAGCTTAACGTGCACAGTTCGAGTTGCTTGCATATCAGAACGGCTGGGATGATAGGCAGAAGGCAGTTGCTACTAGCCTTAAGGGTGCCGCAATGGAAATTCTGGGCCAGATGTTAGTGATGGAGAGGAACAGTTATCAGTCCCTAGTAGAAGTGTTGGAGCGCAGATACGGAACCATGTACCAGACTGAGGTTTACAGAGCAAGATTCCGGAGCCGTGTACGGGCTCGGGGAGAACTCCTACAGCAGCTTGCTCAAGACCTAGTGAGTATGGCATATAAGGCGTACCCTGGAGCAGCACCTAACCTGTTGGGTATTCTACTGAGGGACCAGTTCATCGACGCTCTTGACAGTGCAGAGTTGATAGTGCAAGTGAGGCAGGTGCCACCAAGAGGCATGCAAGAGGCATTTGCCAGGGCTCTGGAATTTGAGTTCGACGTCAGGTCAAGTATATCCACTTTTCAGATAGGTCATAGTGCAGGATTCAAGGTAAGGAAGGGGCAAGTATGTGAAATAGAAAAATCTGAGGGATGTTGCTGGTATTGTGAGAAGCCGAGACATCAAAGGGTGGATTGCAACAAGTGGAAGAGGAAACAGAAGATCAGAGGAAGTTGCTGGTATTGTAAGGAGCCGGAAGGTGGATTGCAACAAGTGGAAGAGAGAACAGGAGGACCAAGCAACGGAAGTGCAAGAGGATGGTGACAGTTTCCCGAGGGTGGAAGTGAATCAGGAAGAGGATCAAGACCTTCCAGGAGGAGTGGACTGTGTGGAGGAGCAAGGACGTCGTCGGAAGCGGCACAGAAGACCTCATAAGTTACAAGATTACTTTGTGTATAGTAAGATGTTTCATTAGGATTAATTATGTTTGTATATACTGTGTAGTTTTGTCGGAACGACAAAGAACTATGGAGGGGGTAGTGTTACGAAGGGGGATTTGCCAGTTAGGTGTTCGAGAACCTTCTCGGTGTTTCCTGTTTAC
>JAGKTI010010221.1:0-28997 GCA_018397915.1 Birgus latro
TCATTCATTCCTCTTACATTCCACGTCCCCACCCTCAGAATGTCCCTTGTCCATTCCGTAGTCGTCAACGTATGGTCCGTCCTGATCCGAGGCGCTTACAGGTAATTATGAAAAATATTCACCAGTTCACAGCATAATGAACATCGTAACTGGACATTAACCTCATCACTTCCAGACCCTAAACACCCAATAAGGAACATATAGCATGAAATAAATGAAATGGGATAAGAAAATCAAGAATTACAGGTATGAAAAATATTCACCAATTCACAGCATAATGAACATCCTAACTGGGCATTAACCTCACCTTTTCCAGACCCTCAACACCCAATAAGGTACATATAGCATGAAATAAATGAAACGGAATAAGAAAATCAAGATTTACAGGTGAGTATGGAAAATATTCACTAGTTCACAGCATAATGAATATCCTAACCGGACATTAACCTCACCTTTTCCAGATCCTAAACATGCCATTAAGGAATGAAATGGAATAAGAAAATCAGGATTTACAGGTGAGAATGAAAAATTTACCAGTTTCCTGGGTACTTACAACATGTCCAAGGCTGTCACGAGGAATAACCCGCCTCTCAGACTCTAACAGTGATGAAAGTCCTCTTGAAGCATTACACTTACACCTTGGCGCTCTGAATTCAAAGTTCTTAACACTGCGCATTCTTTCCTCACTTGTGCTGCACTTAATTTCTCCAGTGTTGCACTTAGTCCTTGGCAATGTGATATCACGTCACTGTCTTTTACACCGCACAGCACTGTAATTCACGTGTGGTTTAGTGGCAAGTTTTTGCTGTCTATTCACTGTCAAAGTCCCCCATTAGGTAGTGGAGGCAGCAGAGGGGCACGTCACTGGGCCGAGGTGATGGACTACCTACTGCAGAGGACTCTGAAGACAGCCGCAAACTCATGTCCAGTTGCAACCCCACCATCACCGATGTGCTGGGCTGTGGCTCAGAACTGGAAGGCCTGTTTTGGGGGGCAGTGGTGTGGAGCCAGGGCTGGGCACGGCAGGGGTCACAGGTCTGAAAAAACTGTCAATGGTTGACTGACGTAAGGAATGACGGTTCTGGCGATTGATGATGCGCTGCCTGAAAGTGCGCACTTCCTCCACAAGTCCCAGGGGCCTCATCTCCCGTTCGCAGTTTGGGTGTTCGAGGTAGTCCAGGAAGAACTTGACGTTCCCGGAGTGTGCTCAGCTTGGGGATGGCTGGAGTAGTGATACGCTGAGAGGAGTCCACATCATCGTCGCTGTCCTCATCAGAATCCTCAAGCTGGGTACTCGTACTGGCAAGCAATCTCGATATCAGACTGTAGCACCAGTCGAGCAGGGCAGTACTCCCAAGATGGATGGAAAGCTGATGACAGAGAGAGCTCCCGTTTCATCACCCCTCAGGACTTGTTCCTGACCATCTCCCTTTGCTGAACTTTTTTCAGTGTCTCAGTAACACAGAGAGTAGGCCAGCATGCTCTCCAATACAAGTTTCTCTAACAGTCAACACCAAACTACATGCACGCTACACACTACACTTCCTTTTCAAAATTTGTTAAAATGGCACGCGTAAACCATGCCTCGAAGTCCCCAGGGAGGAGGGGAGACCATAAATGCCCCCACCATCCACCCCTCTCCCGTGACGACTCACGGAGCTGCCTGGAACCACTGTCTGACTCACTCCTTCTTCATTTCTGTAACATTCGCGGCCTTTCCTCTAACTTTCGCTCTGTTGAGCACCACCTCTTCTCCTCTAAACCTCGCCTTCTCTTTCTCTCTGAGACTCAGCTGTCTGAGGAAACTGACAGCAAACCCTTTTCTGTATCCTCCTACTTTCTCTATTCTCATTTCAAAGCCAAAGGTGGCTGTTGCGTATATGTCCACAACAATCTATCTTGCTCTCGTGTTCCTGAACTTGATTCTTCTGAATTCTCTACTCTCTGGCTTCGGCTCTCCTGTCATTCTCTGACTACATATATCTGTGCTGTTTACTTATCTCCTAATTCTACAATCAAAAATTCTTTGACTATCTTACTTCTACGATGGAACACATTCTATCCAGTTCTCCCTTCTCTGAAATCTCCATTCTAGGAGATTTCAATGTTCACCACCACCTTTGGCTCTCCTCTCCTTTCACTGATCCACCTGGTGAACAAGCCTACACCTTTTCTATCCTTAATGACCTAAAGCAGCTTGTACCGCACCTTACCCGTATCACTGACCACCTTGGAGAGAATTCCAACATACCTGACCTTCTCCTAACAACTAATCTGTTAATCTTTTCTCTCCGTTGGGCTCCTCCGATCATAACCTTATTACCTTAACCTGTCCTATCGCACCGGTACGGCCTGTGGACCCTCCAAAGAAACACTGCCTGTGGCACTTTGGAGCTGCAGATTGGGAGGACCTCAGGCAGTACTTCTTTGATTTTCCTTGGAACGATTATTGCTTCCATGGCTGGAAGCCGTCTGAGTGTGCCTTGCGCATTTCGGAGGTTATTCTCTCGGGCATGGAAGCATACATTCCTTTCTCATATTCTCTGACTAATGCAAGAAAGCCTTGGTTTAATCACGCTTGTTCTAATGCTGTCCGCAACAAGGAGAGGACCTACAAAAGCTACCGGAGCCAACCCACCCCTGAATCACATCTTTTTTATATATCTGACCGGAATCGTGCTAAGTCTGTTCTTCGCTCTGCTAAAAATAATTTCATCCGTGCTAAATGTTCCCAACTCTCCAACTCAAATTCCTCTCACTCCTTCTGGCACCTTGCCAAAAGCATTTCTAACAACTTTACCTCATCATCCTTCCCTCCTCTTTTCTACTCATGGCTCTGTAGCTATTTCTTCTACTGATAAAGCAGATCTCTTCGCTCAGACTTTCTCCTCCAATTCTACCTTAGATGATTCCGGTGCTGTTCCTCCATCACTTCCCCCCTCTGACTTCCTCATGGCTGAGATTAAAATTTCTTCAGCTGATGTATTTTCTGCCATCACTGGCCTCAATATTAACAAGGTATATGAGCCTGATGGAGTCCCTCCTGTTGTCCTCAAGAACTGTGCTTCTGTGCTTACACCCTGCCTAGGTAAACTCTTTCGCCTTTGTCTATCAACTTGTACCTTTCCTTCTTGCTGGAAGTTTGCTCTCATTCAGCCAGTCCCAAAGAAAGGTGACCATTCCCAACCCTCTAACTATCGTCTAATTGCTTTAACATCCTGTGTCTCAAAAGTTTTCGAGTCAATTCTTAACATAAAAATCTTAAAGGATCTTTCCTGTCACAATCTTCTTTCTGATCGTCAGTATGGGTTCCATCAGGGACTCTCCACTGGCGATCTTCTCACCTACCTTTCAGACTCCTGGTCATCCTCCTTTCGGAACTTTGGCGAAAGCTTTGTCATTGCACTTGACATCTCAAAGGCTTTCGATCGAGTCTGGCATAAATCTTTGATTTCCAAACTGCCCTCCTACAGTTTCTATCCTTCTATCTGTACCTTCATCTCTAGCTTCCTTTCTGGTCGTTCTATAGCCGCTGTTGTAGACGGCCATCGTTCTTCTCCTGGACCTATCAACAGTGGTGTTCCTCAGGGCTCTATCCTATCACCAACTCTCTTTCTTTTATTCATCAATGACCTCCTAAGCTGTACATCTAACCCTATCCACTCATATGCTGATGATTCCACCCTTCACCTTTCCATTCAGTTTCTGCAACGTGCATCTCAGCAATTACTTCAACAAACAAGGAATGAGGCTATGGCACACCTAATGTCTGATTTGGCTAGTATCTGTGATTGGGGTAAAAATAATCTTATTATTTTTAATGCATCAAAAACTTAGTTCTTACGCTTATCAACCCGACAAAACCTTCCTCAGGATTACCCACTAATGTTTAATAATGTCCAGCTCAGCCTTGCATCATCCTTGAACATGCTTGGGGTTTCATTCACTCGGGATATGTCTTGGAAAGAACATATAACATCTCTTGTGAAATCTGCTTCCAAGAGATTAGGTGTGCTAAGCCGACTCCAAACTTTCTTTACCCCTGCACAGTTGTTGACCTTGTACACGGGTTTTATTCGCCCGTGTATGGAATACAACTCTCATGTGTGGGGAGGCTCCCCACATGCAGCTTTTCTCAATAGGGTGGAGTCAAAGGCCTTTTATCTCATTAACTTTCCTCCTCTTACTGATTCCCATCAACCTTTGTCTCTTCGCCGCACTGTTGCATCTTTATCTCTCTTCTATAGCTACTTCAACGGTCACTGTTCCTCTGAACTGTCTGCTTGCATCCCTCCACCTCTACGATGGGCACGTAGTACCCGTCTAGCAACAAACTCTCATCCCTTTTCTGTCCAACTCTCTAATGCAAGAGTTAACCGGTACTCCCAGTCCTTCATTTATGCATCTGGTCAACTCTGGAACTGTCCTCCTGTCTGTATTCCCTGTATTCCCTACTTCCTATGATCTCCAGTCTTTCAAACGCAGTGTGCCCAGGCATCTCGAAATGAATAAATCTTGAATTTGGCTCTCTTCTGTATTGTTTTTGCTTTTTCTTGGAAGGAACAGTATTCGGGCCCATGGCCTTTGGTTCCTTCTTCCTTGCATTAAAAAAAAAAAAAAAAAAAAAACAGGATCGCCCTTGTCGTCATCCAGCCACTCACGCAAGTCGTCCACATCCACCTCGTTGCCCACTACACGGAGATGTGCATGGAAGTCATCCACATCAAAACCTAGGAAGTCGTGCACAATCTCAGTTCCGGAAAGCAGACGAGACCAACCACTTTCTAGAGTCTTGACAGAGACTTCCCTCCATGCACTCACCCAGTTGTAGATGGCAGACTTGATGTTGTAGCAGCAAAGATTTTCCAAAGTCTGCTGGCCTCGCATGTTCCATCCCTCCTTGCGCTCAAGGACAACCATCACCTTGTCCAGGAGCTTCCGACGGTACAGCCTCTTCGTTGCCACAATCACTCCTTGGTCCATTGGCTGAATGAGAGCAGTCAAATTAGGTGGCAAAAACATGCACCTAATCTGGCCATTCTCAGCCACCAACTCCTTGTCGGACGAATGTGAAGGTGCATTGTCCAGAAGGAGAGCCTTTACCTGGTCGAATGGGATTCCCAGAGTCTTCGTCTGATAATCGATGACCTCCTTGACGAAGTGCTAGTGAAACCAGTCTTTGAAGATCCTGGTTGTGAACCAAGCCTTCAGAGAATGGTACCAAACGACAGGAAGGACATACACCACCCCACGAAGACACCAAGGGCGCTTTGTCTGGCCAACAATAACGGGTTTGGGCCAGGTACACGCTTCTCTGTCTCCTCGGCGAGAGTGTTCGTAGGCAGTGAGTGATAGAATGGGCCAGTTTCATCAGCACTATAGACTTAACTGAGAGTGAGACCCTCCCTATCAATCAAGCCCTTCACCTTCTGACGAAACTCGTCAACTCCCTCCTCGTTGGCATCCAGAGCTTCGCCACGGGCCTTACCGTAACTTGAATGCAAAGAGCCAACCCTCGGATGCCTTGAAGTCTGGGGTGTCGTGTAACCTTGCAAACTTCTCAGCAGCAGCTTTCAGCTCCATACCAGGCACCATCACACCAGCAGCACGTTGTTGACGATACCAAATCAGAGTGGAAAGGTTGACTTCTGCAAACCTGGGATAGTACATAATCTTTCGCTGCATGTTGCGTTTGGTCTTCGAAGCGAAGTCAGCCATGTACTGGGTGAGTTTGTCTCAGGACCTCTTGATATCAAACAAGGTAGAGCAGGCCAGGCTGAATTCACGCACGATGCGGGACGTCGACCATCCTGCATCCACCTCCTCCAATATCTCCCGCTTGTTCTCCAGAGTCAACACCACTCGTTTCCTCTTCTCGGGAGGTAGGGTCATCATCACACACACGATGAAGAGGCAGAAGAGGAGCAGCAGGGACTGCAGCAGGTAGGGCACCACCACAAAAGTGAGCATGTGGGCGGCCACGATGAGAAGCGTGCACTTGTTCCGGCGGGTAAGCGGGAAGTGGTGAGGAGGCAGAGGCGCTTTAATGGACTTTGGATGATTTATGAGCGTAAACACAGCTGTTCAGCACCACGCGCCAAATTCAAACTTAGTGTTTTTTTTTTGTGTTTTTTTTAAGACCTGAGCCCAAAATGTCCGGGTACTGGGGTGACCAGATATTGGACGTCTGGGTCTCATAGGGATTACTGTACTTCATATTGGAAGTAACAACGTCTATGCAACCCAATTGTATAGCTAGGCTGAGCTGTTAGGGTAATTTCACATTAATAACATTGCTATAACTGTAGACATTCGTAAGCTTAATCCTTTCAGTAGGATGGATCCCTTTAATGTGCATGTAATTTTGTTTCCGTTTCATTTTTGAAGGCTCCGACGTGCTTGTATGTGTCAGCCTTGGTCACATAATGGCAACTCTCCATACTGCTCGATCTACGGCAGCCTCCCTGTTCAGTCCCTTAACCCTGAGGTCGCACTTAATGACCTCGTCCCACGTCTCTTTTGGTCTACCCCCTCGCAACCCCACTTCCAATATTTACACTTCTCACTTTCTGCACCCAATTATCATCCCCCATCTTCTCCACATGCCCAAACCACTTCAATCTACCTCTCCTCATCACAACACCAATACACTCCAGTCCCATCCTACCACTCAACTCTTCCATCATGAACCTAGCCCCACCAGGCTTTGCACGCAGGGACACTCTGCACATCCACCTAATCATTGAAATTTCTGTACGTATGAGCCTGCGATTATCCTCTTCCTTTACTGCCCAGGTCTCACTACAATACAGTATTGCGCTCCTAACACATGCTGCATACAAAGATCCCTTAGCACACAGGGAGAGTCCTCTCAATGTCAGGAGAGGCAACAGCTCCCTGAACTTCTAACCACTTCTCACCCTAGCCACAGAGTTAGCTCCAGCCCCACCTCCAGCACATAACATGTCTCCCAAATAACAAAACTCTTCCACACACTCAAAGAGACTTGCCAGCAAGTTCAATCCTTTCAGGCCTGATAATCTCCACCTGCTCTCCCCAACACACCACACACATAAAATCAGCATTATCTCCCAGTCTATCTCTGATACCAATACATCTCTTAAGCACCCAATCATCACAAACACTGCGCAAGATGGAATTACTTTCCACGCCCTTGTGGCAAATTGCACATGGCCACTCTCTCTCTACTTTGACAGTACCGCCACCAACCCAAAATATCATCAGTTTTGTTTTATCTGCATTTACTCTTAAGCCCTTGTGTCTCATACCATCGTTCCACTTCCTACATTTTTCCTCCGCCTCCCTTTCATTCTCTGCAATCAACACCAAATAATCAGCATACAACATCTCCCATGGGAGTCCATTTCTAAAGTCATTTGAGAGGGTTTCAAGTACCATGATAAACAACAAGGGACTCCAAACTGACCCCTGATACACACCAACATTCACAGAAAACTTATCACTCAAATATCCATTCACTCTTACCTAGGTGCGAGCACCCACGTGCATGGCCATAACAACCCTAACCAGCCACTCCTCCATCCCAAGCTTTCTCATTGCCCACTTCACCACCTCTCTAGGGACTCTGTCAAAGGTCTTCTCCAAATCAACAAAAACAAAGTACAGTTCCCTTTTCTTTCCTATATATTTTTCCTGAAGCTGTCAAACAATGAATATGGCATCAGTGGTCCTCCTGCCTGGCATAAACCCAAAGCGCATCTCATTAATATTCACTCTTTCTCTAATCATACCTTCTACAACTCTCTCCATTACCTTCATTACCTGATCTAAAAGATTTATACCTCTATAATTTCCTCTCTCCAGGCCATCACCCCTCCCCTTGTACACATTTACAATTTCACTCTTCAGCCAATCATCTGGGACAAGCCACTCATCATATTTATCAGGTCAGTGACTAGCCTCACTCCTGTATCTCCTGAGGCCTTCAACATTTCAGCAGCCAACCCAAACACACCTGTTGCCTTCCCCACCTGCATCCTGCCTATTGCCTCACTCACAGTAGCAGCTTCAATCCAAGGCCAAGGGCCAAACACTGAATCTGCCAGCTCCAAATCTTCCCTGTCCCAGCCAAACTCCTCATTCAACTACCAGCTATAATGCTCTCTCTGTGCAACTTTAATGTCCCCACTGTTCACCACTATCCTTCCTTCATCATTCTTCACACACTGCTTACCTATAATATCCCAATCATCCCTCTTCACCTGATTTGCCACCTTAAATACCTTATTCTTCCTTTCCACACGATTTAGGTTAAGTATAAGTCTCCGTGATGCAGACTTCACCTTGTATACCTCTCTTCTAGCTCTACTTTTGGCAGCCAAATATTCCTCCTTGTTACCACCCTTCTTGCATTCCCTGAAAAGCTTTCTTTTCTCCTTAACTGCAGCTTCTACACCCTCATCCCATCATCATTCTTCACACACTGCTCACCTATAATATCCCAATTATCCCTCTTCACCTGATTTGCCACCTTAAATATCTTATTCTTCCTTTCCACGCAATTTAGGTTAAGTATATGAGGTGCATTCCAGAAGTTTTGAGACTTTTTTTAGGAGAGACATTTATTTACTTAAAAAAAGGACAAAACTCTAATCTCCTTCAAAATTGGACCCTCCAACTTCAATGCACTTGTTGTAGCGATCCAACCACTTCTTGAAAGCCCCCTCGTAGTCCTCCAAAGTGAAGGTGTCTAGGACCCTTGTCACAGCCTCCTTCATCTCATCAACGTCTTCAAAACGACTGCCCCTGAGGTTCTCCTTCAGCTTGGGGAATAACCAAAAGTCGCAGGGGCAAGGTCTGGACTGTAGGGAGGGTGAGGGACAGTCTTGACACCCATCTCTGTCAAGTAGTTGGTCACCAGGATGGAATTGTGGACTGGTGCATTGTCCTGGTGCAGGTGCCAACGACCCGATTTGAAGAGCTCTGGCCTGTTGCGACGAAATCTCTTCCTGAACTCCCTCAAAACCTCCACATAGTATTCTTTGTAGACCGTCTGGCCGGAGGGAACCCAGTGGATGTAGATGATGCCCTTGCTGTCAAAGAAGGGGATCATCATAAGCTTCCCAGTGGACTTGCTCTGCCTGGCCTTCTTGGGTCTGGGGGAGTCAAAATGCTTCCATTGGGAACTCTGTCTCTTGGTCTCTGGATTATAACAGTAGATCCAGCTTTCATCACAGGTCACCAGAGACCCAAGAGCACTCGGATTCGAGGTAATGAGCTCAACCATCTTCCTGCTGTCACCAACACGTCTTCCTTCTGTTCGTCATTGAGCACCCTGGGAACAAACTTTGCACAAATTTTGTGCCTGTTCTGATCTTCATGAAGATTTCTGTGTACAGTTGCCACACTGACTCCAAACTGTGTACTTATTGTTTGAATAGATGCACAACAGTCCTCGTCCACAAAATTGCAAATTTTCTCAACCAACTCTGGCATTCTGATGTCCCTCTCCCTCCCGCACCTATCATCATCTCTCACCTCCTCTCTGCCATCCTGGAACCTCTTGTGCCAACGAAAAACAGATGCTCTGCTCATACAAGTTAATCCATAAGCAGTCTGGATCATTTCATAAGTTTCTGTAGCGTTTTTGCCCAGTTTAACACAAAACTTTATTGTATAGCAAGCTTCCAAACTGTCTTCATGTCTCGACTGCATTCTGCGAACTAGCCAGCAGTGACAAGCGGTGTATAGTAGGGTGTGCTTAACCCGCCGAGCCCCACAGACATACGATGAACGTCACTAATTTTTTCTGCGGACAGACCCACTGACATGCATCATATGTCACTCAATTGCAAGGCCCATCGTGTGCACATTTTTCAACATTTGCGGGTGATTTTTGGTAGGCATATGTAGGAGCCCTTCCTCTACCTTCTGTCAAGCAGAGATACAGCTGGCCCCACTGACACCCCCCCCCCCACTGGGCAATTCACCTGTTAGCAGTAACTTGGCCAGTAAAGATATGTTGCCTCACGGTCTCTCCAATGATGAAATTCACGGTGAAAGTGATTCCCGAGGTGGAGGACAAAGAAACAAAGAAGCTAGAGGTAGAAACAAACAGAAGTGATGAGGTGGTAATGTTGTAAAGGAAGATGCCATAAGCTGGGGTTCTGGGTGAGTGAACAATGCTTTTATCGCCTCTATTATTCGTACCAAATAAATAAATAAATACGTAATTTAAAGTGGCTTGAATTAGTTAACCCTTTCATAATTCGTTTTCCTTAGCCAGGTGCCCTGAAAAAGAAGGAAAACGTAAGGCTGAATGACACCTGTATCACATTTTTAACCTCAGAAGGGCGATTTCTTTATGAATTTTCAATGTTTCTCACCAAAAGCGGAGGTTTCTGGGGGGGGGGGGGGGGAAGAAGAAGAAGAAGTTGAAAATTGGTAGGGTTCCGAGGGTGTTTTGTAAAGAATCGGTTAGCACTGAGCGGGTTAAAGTGTCGTAACAGCCATCTTGTTCAACGTGGAAAAACAAAATTTGGCATGTTAGCTTATTAGATGTATAATAATGATATACAGTAATCCCTCCACTATCCGACGTAATAGAGCCAAAGGCATGTCCGGATAGTGATCTTGTCCAGATATTGGCCCTGAAGCTCCAGCACTGGTCATTCATGACCCTAACCTAAATCAGAAAACCACCTACCTACCTCCCTACTGGACATGCATAGCACTTATTTAAGTCTCCTTTCACATAAATAATGCACACAAAGCATGAATTAACTGAATTTTAACCAAAAAATGATGATTTAGAGGTGAGTAAGGCATAGGTGCTCACAACTTGCCAGCAAATGTAAGTATCAGACATGGAAATCACTATGAAAATCACCCTTTCTCACACCATATGCATTAAATAATGGACACAAAGCATGAATTCATTGAAAGTTTTAACCCAAAACTGATGATTTTGAGGTAAGTAAGCCACAGATGTTCATGAGTTGGCAGCTTGGTGTAAATAAGTATCGGATGTGGCAATCACTATGAAAATCATCATTTCTCACATCTTATGCACTAAAATATGGGATACAAAGCATCAAATAAATAAGTTGTTACCAGAAAAAGAGTTAGGTATGGCAAAGGTGCTCACTGTTCACCAAAAGCACCAGTCATTCTTGACACTAACCTAACCTAACATAAATCAGAAAACCACCTACCTACCTCCCTCCCAGACATGCATAGCACTTAATTAAGACCCCATTCACATAAATAATTGGCACAAAGCATGAATTAAACGAATTTTAACCCCAAAATGATGAATTTGAGGTGAGTAAGGCAGGGGTGTTCACGAGTTGGCAGGTTAGTGAAAGTAAGTATCGAACGTGGATATCACTATGAAAATCATCATTTCTCATATCTTATGCACTAAAATATGGGATACAAAGCATCAAATAAATAAATTGTTACTAGAAAAAGGGTTTGGTATGGCAAAGGTGTTCAGTGTTCACCAACAGAACCGGTCATTCTTGACCCTAACCTAACCTAACCTAACCTAAATCAGAAAACCACCTACCTACCTCCCTCCTAGACATGCATAGCACTTAAGACCCCATTCACATAAATAATTGGCACAAAGCATGAATTAATCGAATTTTAACCCAAAAATGATGAATCTGACGTGAGTAAGGCAGGGGTGTTCATGAGTTGGCAGCTTAGTGTAAGTATCGGACATGGCTATCACTATGAAAATCATCATTTTTCATATCTTATGCACTAAAATATGGGTTACAGAGCATCAAATAAATAAATTGTTATGGGACACAAAGCATGGAGTAAATAAAATGTAACCAGAGAATGAGGATTTAGAAGTGATTATGGAAAATATTTAGCAGTTGACAATGTTTACTTACAGTCCATGATTGTTGTTTACCCCCATCTCTAAGGTTTTTACAGTGGTCATAATTGCTCTTGAAGCATGTCCAGTAATCCAGTGTTTAACTACACCTAATCCTTAGCACTGTGACTTTTGGTTATTTAAACAAGAACGAAAATACAGCAAACGATCGGACAGCCATCCACTGTTCACGGAAGTTGAGATAGAACTAGTAGGAGGGAGATTGAGCGGGAAGGGAGCCAGTCGGCGCGGGCGGGAAATTCAAACTGACGCGATTCCCCCCCCCCATCAGCCCACGATGTCCGAATAGTGATGTATCCGGATAGTGGACGTCCGGATAGTAGAGAGATTGCAGTATTAAAGTGACAATAATATAAGACAGAAGTCTATCTATCTGTCTATTGCCAGACGCCTCAATCCCGCATGGGGTGGCCACAAACAAATCACCTCCATGTCACTCTGTCCCCTGCCATTTCACTACCACGCTCCCAACTCACACCTCCCTTTCTCATATACCTCTCCACTCCATCCCTCCATCTCATCCTCGGCCTCTCCCTCCCTCTCACCCCCTCCATCTCACTCACATACACTCTCCTCGTCAGTCTTTCACTCTCCATCCTCTCCACATGCCCAAACCACCTTAACGTGTTTCTCCTAACGCTTCCCATCACATCCTCAACCACACCACAACGCTCCTTCACTTCCTCATTTGTTAGTCTGTCTCTCCATGTGACTCCACATGCTCCTCTCAAATAACTCATTTCCACTGCTCTCACTCTTGACTTCTGTCCTTTCAACAGGGTCCAAGCTTCACTTCCATATGTTAGAGTTGGTATCACAATACTGTCACGTAACAGCTTTTTCACTTCCATGCTCACCTCCCTGCTTCTTATCACTGCTTTCAACGAACCAGCAACCTTCCTTCCCTGCTGCACCCTTTCGAGCACTTCACCCTCCAGACTTCCATCCTTACTCATCACACTGCCCAAGTACTTAAATTCACTCACATTCTCCATTTCCTTCCCATCCAATCTCACTGTACATTCACTGGCTTCACTTCTCTCGAAGACCATCACTTTACTCTTCCCTACATTCACCTTTAGATTCCGTTTCTTACACACTCTCCCAAACTCATCTACCAAGCCTTGCAGCTCCCCTTCGTCTTCACTTAACAGACACAGTATCATCTGCAAACAACAGTACAGGGAGTTTCCAAACACTGCCCTCTCTCACTAGGGCCGCTCCAACATCCACTGCCCAACCTTGTATCTCTTTTATAACCCCATCCATGTACAGATTGAAGAACCATGGAGACATGACACATCCTTGTTTCAATCCAGCCTCCAAATGGAAAGATTCACTCAGTTTGCCATCCACACGCACTGCAGCCTTAGCACCCTCATACATACTCTTCACTGCCTTCAACAACTTCCCAACCACTCCATATATTCTTAATACCTTCCACAAACCTTGTCTATCCACCCTGTCATATGCTTTCTCCAGATCCATGAAGGCTGCATACAACTTCTTGCCCTTCTCTAGAAACTTTTCCACTAAGGATCTAAGAATGAATATCTGGTCTACACAACCTCTTCCCTTCCTAAAACCTCCTTGTTCTTCTCCAACTAATTCCTCTGTAATTTCCCTAACTCTGTCAATAAGTACCATATACTTTTCCTATTACACTGAGAAGGCAAAATGCCCCTATGATTACCACACACTGCTTTTTCCCCTTTTCCTTTGTACAGAGGAATAATTATACCTGACTTCCAATCCTCCGGGACTCTACCCTCCTCCCAAGCCAATCTGCACACCTTCCACATCCATTCTATTACTATCTCTCCTCCATGCTTCAGACAGAAGTGCCTCTCCCAAAAGAGCCTCAAAACTTCTGGATTGCACCTCGTAAGTCTCTGTGACGCAGACTTCACCCTGTATACCTCTCTTCGAGCCCTACTCTTGGCAGCCAAATATTCCTCCTTGTTACCACCCTTCTTGCATTCCCTGAAAAGCTGTCTTTTCTCCTTAACTGCAGCTTCTGCACCCCCATCCCACTACCAAGTTACTTTATATCTTGGTGGGCCTCTTGTCCAGCTGCATACTGCATCAGTATCTCTCAAGAAGTTGTTCTTGAGGGCTCTGTACTGTTCACTAATGCCTCTGTCAATGGCTCCCTGTTCTGCCACCATCTCTCCACATCTCACTATGGAAAGTATCCCATACTGCTTGGTTTTCCAGCTTCCATATTTTTCCCCTAGGTACATAAGTCCTCTTTTTCATCACTCATTCTTTAAGCACCATGTTACATATCAATAATTTGTGCTGCCACACACACTCCTGACTTCCCATAGCTTTAACATCCCTCACTAACCTCCTATCAGCCCTCCTGACCTGAAAATAATCTATCTGACTGCTATTTCCCCCAGACTTGTATGTAATCAACCTACTCTCTCTTTTCCTAAAATGTGCATTGCACACATTTACAATAGTAAAATAAGCATTTTGTTGAAATGAAGGTAATACAAATACTTTTAAGGCTGCATACTTAATGCAGCATTAACCCACAAAACTTGATGACTTTTCTTAAGCCTTTTCTTCTTATTCTATTGTATCATTTATAAAGCTCCAACATGCTTGCATGCATCGGCCATGGTCACCTAATGCCCAAACCATCAAACTGTAACCCTCCTCACCACAACACCATTACATTCAATCCTAATTTTTCCTCTAAGTTCTTCAGTGGGGAACTTGTGAAAATCGTCTGCCATCAGATGTCTCTCACTATTAACAACTTCTCTGTCCCGAGTACTCTTTTCTGTCATTATTTCAATGGTCACTGCTCCTCTGAACTGTCTGCTTGCATCCCCCACCTCTATGACGGGCGCTTGGCATCCATCTAGCAACAAACTCTCATCCCTTTTCTGTTCAACTCTCTAATGCAAGAGTTAACCATTACTCCCAGTCCTTCATCTGTGCAACAGGTCAACTCTGGAACTGTCTCCCTCTGTCTGTATTTCCTACTTCCTATGATCTCCAGTCTTTTAAATGCAGTGTGTCCAGGAATCTTGAAACAATCGGATCTTGAATTTGGCTCTCTTGTATTGTTTTTGTTTTTTTCTTGGAAGGAATGGTTTGCAGGCTCCTGGCCTTTGGTTCCTTCTTCCTAGCATTAAAAAAAAAAAAACATGATTTTTCTTTGCTGATGTGAGAACCTGTGTGGCAAATTATATCATCATACACTATTGAAGTAATGACAAAGCTTTGTAACAAAAACTTAACAGAGGAGAATATATTGCTCTTGTTGTTTTATTTCCCCAAAAATGAAGCTCGAAGTTTGAAAACCTGGCACTTGTATATTTCTTTTTGTCGTTTTTAATGAAGCCGCTACAAAGTTGAGTTAAATCTTGCCTCCTGAAATAATCAATTTATACTGTAGTTCTACCTGAGCACTTGTTTTGTTTGTGGTGACGTATTAAATTACAGTATTCTACATCAGCCATATGAACTCAGAGACAGTCCCCAGTCCAAGATTTGATATGACTTATCCCCTTAGGAAGATGCGCTACCACCATTTTCAAATAAGTCATATCAAATCTTGGAAGGGAGACTGTCTTTGAGCTCAGATGGCTGATGTTGAATAACTTAATACATCTATCTATTGCCAGATGTCTTAGTCCCGTAAGGGGTGACCACAAACAAATCACCTCCATGTTGCCCTGTCCAGTGCCATTTCACTGTCCTGCACCCAGCTTACACACCCCTCTCTCATATACCTCCCCATTCCATCCCTCCATCTCATCCTCGGCCTCCCTTTCCCTCTCCCCCCATTCCACCTCACTCACATACATTCTCTTCATTAGTCTCTTGCTTTCCATCTTCTCCACATGGTCAACCACCTCAATGTATTTCTCCTAATGTTTTCTATCACATCAACATCCAACTACAATGCTCCTTCACTTCCTCATTAAATTTCTGCCAAAAGAGAGACTAACACAACAAAACAAGTGCTTGGCTAAAACTACAGTATAAATCAAACATTTCAGGGGAAAAGATTTAACTCAGCTTGAGCAGCTTCATTAAAAACAACAAAAAGAAATATATAAGTGCCAGGTTTTCAAAATTTGGGCTTCGTTTCTGAGGAAGTAAAACAACGAGAGCAATATATTCTCCTCTGCTATATATTTGTTACAAAGTTTTTCCATTACTTCAAAAGTGTATGATGGTATTTTGCCACACAGGTTCTCACATCAACAAAGAAAAAACATGGTAATTTAATACGTACTTGGGGTGGAGAAGCTGTTAACAGTGGTGGCCTCCAGTGGTAGGCAGCTTCACAAGTACTCTATTGTAATCCTAACCCCCCAGACCTTGGACTCACGGATGCACTACATATCCATCTAATAACTGTCATTTCTGTACGATGAAGCCTATGAATATCTTTTCCTTATACTGCCCAGGTGTCACTACCATAAGCATTACTCTCCTAACACATGCATCATACAAGCACAGAGAGAGAGCCCTCTCAGTGTTAGGAGAGGCACCAGCTCAGCTCCCTGAACTTCTCCCAACCACTCCTAACCCTGCCACAGAGCTAGATCCAGCTCCACCTCCAGTGCATAACATGTCCCCCAAATAACAAACTTCCTCCATACCCTCATAAGACTCTCAGGCAAGATCAATCCTTTCATGCCAGACAATCTCAATGCGCTCTCCCACACACACCACACAAACAAAATCAGCATTATTTCACAGCCTACCTCTACTACTACTACATCTCCTATGCACTCAACACAAACACTGCACAAGATGGAGTTACTTCCCAAATCCCTGTGGCAAACTGCACATGGCCACACTCCCTCTGCTTTGACAGTATCATTACCAGCCCTAAATATCATCACTTTTATTTTTATCTGCATTTATTCTTAAACCCTTGTGCCCCATCCCATCTCTCCACCTCCTAAATCTTTCCTCCAACTCCCTTTCACTCTCAGCAATCAACACCAAGTCATACGAATATGACATCTCCCCTGGGAATCTATTTCTGAAGTCATGTGAGAGGGTTTCAAGCAACATGACAAACAATAAGGGGCTCAAGATTGACCCCTGATGCATGCCAACATTCATAGAAAACTCATCACTCAAATCTCCATTCACTCTCACCTGAGGGCATGCACCCTCATACATAGTTGTAACCACTCTAACCAACCACTTCTTGATCCCAAGTTTTCTCATTTTCCACTTCACCACCTCCATAGGAGCTTTGTCAAAGGTCTTCTCCAATTTATATTAAAAACACACACACACACACACACGGTACTGCTCCCTCTTCTCCCCGATAGTTTTCCTGAAGCTGGCGGACAATGAATATGGTATATATATATATATGGCATCAACCCATGCTGCATCTCATCAGTATTCACTCTTTTCCTTATCATATCTTCTAAGACTCTCTCCATTACCTTCATTATCTAATCCAAAAGTTTTATGTCTCTAAAACTTCTTCTTTCCAGGGCAACACCCTGCCCCTCATACACATATATAATCACACTCATCAACCAGTCATCTGGGATAACACACTTATATATGATCAAATTTATCAAATCAGTAACTATACCCATTCCTACATTTCCTGAAGCCTTCAACATTTCAGCTCTGTACTGACAATTTTACTTTGACTAGAGGAGACTTAAACCTTGAGGGGATACACAAAACCTGAACCCTTATTGAGTGACAATCCTTATGGAAAGACTACAGGGACAGCAAAGATCCTTACAGAAGACTTAGGGATTTTTCAAATTTCTGTGGCTTCATCATTCCTGCCAAACTCTTGTTTATGCTCAATGAGTGAGTCATGTGGGCTGTAAAGAAAACCTCTGAGTCCTCTGTATCAATCATTTCCTCTACATTAAGTTCTCCTCATATGTTGTCTATCTGACATTTTTTGCAAATAAATCCACAACAGATTACATGAAAATTGCATGACAAATTTCCACTGCTATCTAGAAAAGTGATCAGCTACCTTCCCCAGTTTTCCAGTACTACATGTATAGAAAAAAGTTGATACACAAGGTCTGACCATTTGTAAGGTTACAAGTACATCTGCAGTTCTATAGTGCTGCATAATGGTGCTTTGATTCTGGTCAATAATTTGACTGTATATGGGAAAAACATCCTCCCATAGGGCTAACTTTTCTAATCACTCCACAGATAAATTTACTGAACCCAGGTTGTATGGTTACAAGTATATCTGCAGTTCTATAGTGCTGCATCATAATGGTGCTTTGATTCTGGCCAATAATTTGACTGTATACGGGAAAAACATCCTCCCATAGGGCTAACTTTTCTAATCACTCTACAGATAAATTTACTGAACCCAGGTTGTAACATGATCATTACTAGTGTATGATCAATTGCATTATATTGGATTTTTACTGACACATATGTAGCTGTCAGTGCAACAATGATTTTTAAGGCTCATGCTTTCTTGAGGTTGTTGGTATAATGAACAATGGGATTATAATGCTTCCAGAGAATGTGGCAAAGGTTCTTATAAGCCAGATAAGTAAAGGATGTCTAGTTAAAAAGAAAATGAATATCAATGGACTGAGATGATGAAGAAAAGTAGGAAAGTCAACAAATGGTACAAAGAAGGTAGCTGTTTAGTAATGGAAGAGTAAGATAAAAGAAAAAAAAAAGAAGTACTGCAATAACATTTATTAGCATGCCTTTCACAGGGCGTTCCATTGACTATTATACCAAACTGCACTTCTTTATTCCTTCCTCTATTTCTGGCTCTTACTGTAAATTTGCATTCCTTTTCCTACACCTATCTGGATCTTACCAACCATAATCTGGGTATGAAGCCAGAGCATGTATTTGGTTCAGGGAAGATGGATGCCCTCTTCTTGTACAGTCCTGGGTCACCCTCGGGCAAGGTGCAGCGCCTGTTAGCCCAACAAAAAGGTAACTGGTGGATGGATACCATCGCCCTGGGAGGTACTATGGAGTAATGTGGAGCTAAGTTCCAGTAGCTGGCCCTGAACGACACTCGTAAGCTGGGAACACAACCACATTTACCAAGAAGTCAAAGTCTGGACTGAGACTGTTACTGTAGTCATGGGTATCTCTTATACAGTCAGGTCTCATTATATGTTTGTTCATTATGTCATAAATCGCTATTACGATGAACAAAAATTTAGACTGATTTTCAGAGCAATGATGACAAAATGATCATGAATTCACGAGAAAAATACCTCACAATCAGCCATGATGACAAAATGATCATGAATTCACGAGAAAAATACCTCACAATCAGCCAAGATGGCTGCCTAGTGTTTACACTTGCTGTGAATGTCTGCATTTCATTCCATTTTGTGCTTGAAAATCTATTGAAACACCACTGCTAATGCTAAATAACTGAGCAAGTGCATAACAAATAGTGTAGTGTGCAATTTTAAGTGAAGTGATGACTCTCTTTGTGTGAAATACTGAGATCTGTGACATGGAAATCATGTTTGGAAAAGACGCTACCCCTAATGGAAAGTGTGTTCCCCCCCATCCATTGTGTCTGACTCTGGGCATGGATTTCACAGACCATTCCCAAGGCCCAGTAGTCCTACATTCTACACACCTTAACATGTCACCACTTCGGTGCTAACACCCACCATCCACACAGAATACATGCTAGGGCTGTCTCATATAGGACTGGTGTACTGATATTAGCAAGGGTGTTTTTACGACATGTCAGTAGGCCTTCGGTTGATGGTGAAGGCAGCTTTACTAAAATTCAAATTTTTAAACTGTTCCCTGCCCCAGTCAAGATTTGAACCAAGATCCATTAGAATTGCAGGCCACCTCTCTACCAATTACCAGTTGCAACTGAGGGACACTGAGGGCAGACCGAAAAGTTTTTTTTTTTTTTTTTTTTTTTTGTAAATAGGTTACCGGGTATGTGTTCATAGGCCCCCTCCCTATCTCCAGTGAACTTTTCTTTAATAGGTTATGTTTCACAGGCCCCCTCACTATCCCCAGTGAACTTTTCTTTAATAGGTTATATGCTCATAGACCCCCTCCTTATCCCCAGTGAACTTTTCTTTAATAAAGTTATGTGCTCATGGGCCCCCTCCCTATCCCCAGTGAATTTTTCTTTAATAGGTTATGTGCTCATAGGCCCCCCTCACTATCTCCAGTGAACTTATGTCATATCAACCTCATTACATGATAAATCATTATGCAATGGGTTTTCACTTGATGTACCCCAATCATATAGCAAGTCGTGACTGTGCACAGCTCCTCCTCTTGGCGGCTATGCCTCCTCCATTTTCCCAGCACCTGGCCATGTAGAAGGACCTATTCTGACCCTGAAGTGATGCTGCCTGCCAAAGGAAGTACTGTAGATGCTTGCTTGTAGTCAATGGGTCCATTCAGTCAGACTGGGGTAAACCAACAACAACCAATCATAATTACTGGGAGTAAATAAAAGTTATGATGATGATGGTAAAGAATAACAAGCCATGAATGGAGAAATGGGTGTGAGATATACAGTGCATATGGTGACAGTTGGAAGACTCACTATTATCGTGTGTTGTGTGAACACCCATGGCACACAGTTTAATCAGGTTGCGGTTGGAGGGTGCACTTGCTGTTACATGCGGGGGATCCACCAGTCCTGTTGATATAGTAGCTTACATTAATCACCTCAGTACCACAGCTCTCTTCAAGTCTCATTTTGGTCTATATGTTTTGGCAGCAAGAAAAAAAAAAATTGCTAAGGAGTTAACTCTTTTACCACAAAGATGTCTTTTTTATATGAAGGTATTATTTCTAATCTGAGATGATGTTATTCAGACTGGAGTAAAATATCCTCAGGCTGAAAAACTTAATGGATATCACTTTTAATTCTTCACAATAAATGGTTTCCTCAAAGCTTCAGAAAATCATCTGTGAGAAGCAAGAACAAATAAAATACAGCACACCAGTTAGCAATTAAACAATTGGTATTACATGGAGGTGGTTGTAGAAATTCATTAGTACTCGTACCTACAGCAACTGTCTCAAGCAGATTTTTAATCACTTAAAATATCTGATAATGCAAGGAAGATTTACCACAATATTCTGTATTTTCACTTTTTATTCACTTCTTTATTACTGACCAAGAAATTCCCCTCCTATGCCATTCACTTTTTATTCACTTCATTTTCACTGTAGATCAAGAAATTCTCCCTCTAAACTGAAGACACTCACTTTCTATTGGCCAGAATAGTGTGTATGTGGGGGGGGGGAATCAATTCTGGGGTGCTTTCTAAAGATGAATAATATAATATGGTAGTGTCCCTGCAGCTGTCCTGGCAGGGTGCCCCGAGGCCACTACCACAGCCACTGGTAAGCTGGTGGGCTAGGGGTCCCAGATCCATTGCCTGGACCTGGGTCTGTGTAATGGGTCGGACCATTGGAATGTTTACCCCCCTTTATCTTACCGACTATGACTATGAACAAAAACAAGCACCAAAGCAAGCCTGAGGACGCAAATCACCCAGGGGGTTTAGGGTCGGTTCGTGGAATGTGGGAGGTTTGAGAGGAAGAGCAGGGGAAGTCGTTGAGGCATTCAGTAGGAGGTGGGTGGATGTGGCATGTTTGCAGGAAGTCCGGTACAGGGGTGGATCAGCCAGAAAGATTGTTGGGAAGGATTGCTACTATAAGTTGTTTTGGCAGGGGGGAACTGACGGATATGGGGGTGGGGTGTGAGTGTGTTGGTTGCAGAGAAATGGGTGGAATATGTCATGAATGTTATGAGAGTAACTGATGGGATATTAGTTGTGAAAATTATGGTCGGGCAGAGGTTGGTTTCAGTTATATCGGCATATGCTCCACAGGTGGGATTGGATGACGCAGAGAAGGATAGATTTTGAGATGATTTAATATGTGTAGTAAGTGGTATGGGTGATGATGAGGTAGTGGTTCTGGGAGGAGATTTAAATGGTCATGTGGGTGAAGCAGCTCAAGGTTATGAAGGAGTCCATAGAGGATGTGCGTATGGTGTGAGGAATGCGGAAGGGGAAAGAATACTCAAGTTTGGGGAGGCTATGGACATTATTGTGTGCAACACACATTTTAGGAAAAGAATCAGCCGGTTGATTACGTATGAGTCCGGGGGAAATAGTAGTCAGATAGATTATTTTCTGGTCAGGAGGGTTGATAGGAGATTAGTGAGGGATGTGAAAGTTATAGGAAGCGAGAAGTGTGTGCAGCAGCACAAACTATTTTGTGACATGGTGCTTAAGGATCGAGTGATGAGAAGGAGGACATATGTACCTAGGAGGAAAATATGGAAGCTGGGAAACCAATCAGTAAGGGATGCCTTTTATAGTGAGATGAGGAGAGTGGTGGCTGAACAGGAAGCCGTAGATAGAGGCGTTAATGAACAGTATAGAGCCCTTAAGAACAACCTCTTGAGAGTTACCGATACAATATGTGGTTGGACAAGATGCCCACCAAGACATAAAGTAACTTGGTGGTGGGATGAGGGTGTAGAAGCTGCAGTTGAGGAGAAAAGAAGGCTTTTCCGGGAATGGAAGAATGGTGGTAACAGGGAGGAGTACTTGGTTGCCAAGCGCAGGGCTAGAAGAGAGGTATACAGGGCGAAGTCTGAGTCACAGAGACTTTTACTTGATAATCTAAATCATGGAGAAAGGAAAAATATGATTTTTAGGGTGGCAAATCAGGTGAAGAGGAATAATCGGGACATTGTAGGTGAGCAGTGTGTGAAGAATGATGATGGAAGGGTGGTGGTGAGCAGTGAGGATATTAAAGATGCACGGAGAGAGCATTATAGCCGATTGTTGAATGAGGAGTTTGATTGGGATAGAGAAGGTTTGGAGCCCGCTGATCCAGTGTTTGGCCCTTGGCCTTTGATTGACGCTGCTACTGTGAGTGAGGCAATAGGCAGGATGCGGGTGGGAAAGGCGGCAGGTGTGTCTGGGTTGACTGCCGAAATGTTGAAGGTCTCAGGAGATACTGGGGTGAGGTTAGTCACTGACCTGATAAATAGGATTATATATGAGTGTGTTGTCCCAGATGATTGGCTGAGGAGTGTAATTGTAAATGTGTACAAGGGAAAGGGTGATGCCCTAGAAAGGGTAAATTACAGAGGTATAAAGCTCTCAGATCAGATAATGAAAGTAATGGAGAGAGTTCTAGGAGGTATGATTAGAGAAAGAGTGAATATCGATGAGATGCAGTTTGGCTTTATGCCAGGCAGGGGGACCACTGATGCCATATTCATTGTTCGACAGCTTCAGGAAAAATATATTGCAGAGAAAAGGGAATTGTATTTTGTTTTTGTTGATTTGGAAAAGGCCTTTGACAGAGTCCCTAGAGAAGTGGTGAAGTGGGCAATGAGAAAGCTAGGGTTGGAAGAGTGGCTGGTTACGGTGGTTATGGCCATGTACATGGGTGCTCACACCCAGGTAAGAGTGAATGGAGCTTTGAGTGATGAGTTTTCCGTGAATGTTGGTGTGCATCAGGGGTCAGTTTTGAGTCCCTTGTTGTTTATCATGGTGCTTGAAGCCCTCTCACGTGACTTCAGAGATGGGCTCCCATGGGAGATGTTGTATGCTGATGATTTGGTGTTGACTGCGGAGAATGAAAAGGAGGCGGAGGAAAGATTTAAGAAGTGGATGGATGGTATGGGGTACAAGGGCTTAAGGGTAAATGCAGATAAAACAAGTGATGATATCTAGGGTTGGTGGTGGTACAATCAGAGAAGAGGGAGAGTGGCCATGTGCAGTTTGCCACAAGGGTGTGGGAAGCAATTCCATTTAGTGTAATGTTTGTGATAAGTGGGTGCACAAGAGATGTAGTGGTATTAGAGGTAGACTGCGAGATGATGCTGATTTCATGTGTGCGGCGTGTCGGGGAGAGCAGGTGGAGATTGTTAGGCGTGAGAGGGTTGAACTTGCAGGTGAGTCTCTTGAGTGTGTGAAGGAGTTTCGTTATTTGGGAGACATGTTATGTGCCGGAGGTGGGGCTGGAGTTAGCTCGGTTGCTAGGGTGAGAAGTGGTTCGAAGAAGTTCAGGGAGCTGTTGCCTCTCCTGACATTGAGAGGACTCTCCTTATGTGCTAAGGGGTCTTTGTATGCAGCATGTGTTAGAAGTGTGATGCTGTTTGGTAGTAAGACCTGGGCAGTAAAGGAAGAGGATATTCGCAGGTTTAAACGTACAGAAATGACAATGATTAGGTGGATGTGCAGTGCGTCCCTGCGTGCAAGGCCTGGGGGGGCTGGGTTTACGATGGAAGAGTGGGACTGGAGTGTATTGGTGTTGTGATGAGGAGATGTAGGCTGAGGTGGTTTGGACACGTGGAGAGGATGGGGGATGATAATTGGGTACAGAGGGTGAGAGGTGTTAATACTGGGGGAGGGGTTGGGAGGGGTAGACCGAGAAAGACATGGGACGAGGTCATTAAATGTGACTTAAGGGTTAAGGGACTGAACAGGGAGGCTGCCAGGGATCGAGCAGCGTGGAGAGCTGCCATTAGGTGACCAAGGCCGATGCATGCAAGCATGTTGGAGCCTTCAAAAACGAAAGAAAACGAAACGGTAGTAACAAGAAGACGGTGGAAAAAAAGAATTAAGAAAATTGCATATCAGTGATTGTTTCTAATCCCCTCAGTTTCAGGTTATCTTTCTATGCTGAATACTAGACAAAAACAAAAATGTCCATGCAAAAGGGGTTAAAGAAGAGAAACCAAAAACTTTATCCCACTCTGCAAAATAGTCTATTTCAGGAAAGTCTTCATTTCAAGTCACCGAAAAGTGAACCTGGAAGGTACGATAACGGAAAGAGTGAATACTCATGAGATACAGTTAGGTTTGTGCCAAGCAAAGGGACTACTGATGAAATACTTATTGTCTGACAGCTTCAGAAAAAATATAGTGAAAGGAAGAGAAAGTTGTACAGTGATCCCTTGGTTATCACATGCACCTGGTTATAGAAGTTTTCGTTATCACTACTAGATGTAACCTACGCACCTGCACTGCTTTAATGTGATTATTATTTCGTGTGTGTGGGGGGGGGGGGGGGGGGGGGGGGTTTTTTATTCCCCATCTTCCTTGGTTTTGTTTGGGGAGGGGGGGACAAAACGTGGGGTGTTTGGGGGGGTTGTGGGTGTTCCAAGTGGTGGGCGTAAGGGGGGNCGGGGATTTTGTTACTGCACACCTGAGCTAATTTCTGTTGATAATGATGGAGCAAAACCTGTGGTTTCTGATGGGTTTGAGGGATTCAAAGATGTGGCCCTTCACGAGGAGTTACTGTAATCCCAGGAGGTGGAGACCACTAATCTCCACCTCCTACCTCTAGCCCATCTCAGGTCTCTATATGGGTATAAGTTTCTGCTATACTGTGCCTTTTTCATAATTTCCTATTAACCTACCCATGCCTATGTACATTTCTGACATTTATCATAAGAGTATGTACATGTACTACGTGGATATAAATTGTTGTAAAAGGGAAAATGCAAGTTTATGAATGGGGTGCCAGGAAGATTACCAATTAGGATAAACTCCATAGGTTCTGTGCTTTTGTTATCCAATTTCATTATCATGAACTAGGCACAGTAACAATTATGCACGATAACCAAGGGATCACTGTAATTAGTTGTTGTTGATCTAAAGACAGCTTTTGAAAGTGCTTAGGGAGGTAGTGAAGTGGGCAATGGAACAGCTTTGGACTGAAAAGGGTCAATCCCCTGAGCTAGGACCAGTGGACCACATAGCTCTGCAGGGAAATGTGAGATCCTTGGAGAGACCACTACATCTCTTACCACAAATACAGTATGCTAGTGACAGGTGGGGGTGCTCACCATCCACTCACTTGATGTAGTGCTGCTCTCAGGAGACTGCCCTTTCCTCTGTTCCTTCCTTCTGTCTTTCCTTTTCCTTCTGTCTATGGGTGACTCTAAACTAAGCGACAAGCCAAATGGTTTCCTGTACACCCGGAAACTATTTACTACACTAGGTTGTAACCATATCCTATGATGCCTGGTGGTTTAGTGGGTAATTAAGGTGCTCAAATCAGACTGAGCCTATGTAGGTTTACATCCAAGGGATGGCAGGGGTTTACTGCTCACGTAATGCCACTCAGGGATGTGTGCGGCTGGTCACTCTCATCTTAAATGTTAGGACCAACTTGCTTAGCCCCAGGCTCCTTTGCTCGTCATGGGGCAACAAAGGATTAGATGATGTATGTATGTGCCCTGGTACAGGCTCGAACTGCCAACCCCGCAGTCATTAAACACAAGCGCTAGCATTGAACAGTTCTGGTCCCACTTGAATTGAAAAGTGGCTAGTAAGAATGGTTATGGCAATGTATGAGGGTGCTCAACCCTGGAGAGAATGAATGGAGAGCTGAGTGGTGAGTTTTCTGTTTATGTTGGTACCAACCACGCTTTTATGCCTCTTACTGTTTATCATAGTGCTTGAACCTCTCTCGCATGACTTTAGAACTGGATTAGGTCTTGTATGATGATGATTTAGTGATGATCATAAAGAACGCGAGGATAGAGGAATAAAGATTACGAAAATGGAGAGATGGAATGGGGTACAAATGGTCGGAGGGAAAGTACACATAAAACAAAAGTGATGATATGTTGGGCAAGTGGCAGGTCTGTCAATGCAAAAAAGAGTGTGGTCATGAGCAGTTTGCCACAAGGGTATGAGAAATATATATGGGTGGTCCTTAATTTTCAACTTGAAAAATTTGCTTCAGCTGCTGCGGGACTTCGTCCTATTGATTAAAAAATGATGTATGTAAGTCTTCATGCTTATTAGATCATTTTAACTGGTGCCGCATCATGTTCAAAGTTACACTGTTATGATGTAATGTTAATATGCCACTCGGTTACCTAGGTCCCCCTCTTTGCAGAGTATTAGCCCTTCACTGGGGGGGAGGGGGGGGTCATTGGAACCCAACTCTGACTCGTTGCTGGCTAGTTTTATGGCTTGTAAATGTTCTCAGCTGTAGCCTTCTTCGCATCTGAATACACTTCCCTATGTCGCTCAACAACCTGGAGAAGAAACTGCTGCTGACTGTCACTATTGGTCAACACTGAATTAAGCTCTAGAATCAGTGCTACCCCTCTTTCAGCAAAGTCATTTGTTACCTGTGGCCCCTGGAAAATGTGCTCAGTTTCCCTGTAATCCTCATGACTTTCTTATGTGGGTGGACTGAATTCTAGGAATGAATGAGGAAGGCCAAGCAGTGTGATGATGATCTTGGTGTTACTGGTCACAAAACTTGAAATTGTTTTCTGATTCGGTGCTGTTGCCCCAAGCTCAGCATGTTGCCCTATTTAGTTGATCTTTGCTTCCTTCTTCAATAAGAACCGCAACCATTTTCCACTTCTCTTTAGGGTCAACAATTGGATCAAACATGGCCAATCCAACTAATTGCTCTGACAAATACCACAAGTGATGACCAAATGCTTTCAAGCAGACTTGTGAGATGTCCTTATCTGGATAAAGTGACCAAATGCTTTCAAGCAGACTTGTGAGATGTCCTTATCTGGATAAAGTGACAATTCCTGAGAAGACTCACATTGTTTGCTGGAACTAGAGCTGCTTTTGTTGCCATGAACCATGATTTCAGGTACTGCTTCATGATGAACATAACCACTTCAATCCTCGGCCTTGCTTCACTGTGATGCTTGTCTGATGATGGAAAAGATGGACTTTGATGCTGTATATAACTTCAGCCATCCATCTGGCATGGTGGCAAGTACCAGTGCGCTGAAACCGTGTTCCATGGGGCAGTATACCACCCAAGACAACAATGGACAGTTTTAGCAGTTCTCGATAATCATCTTGAGGTTGGCTTTCTTGCAACTGTTTCATACAAAGTGCTATGAGCTCAACACATTGTGCACTTTCAATCACCAGCATTTCCTCACTGTCATTCAAGGTCTGAAAGCGTGTTGTGTCAACAGCATTCCATTTGGCTTTGAACTGCTTGAATATGTGAATGTTGGGACCAGAGGACTGTCCAAGGCAAATGGTGAAGGTCTTTTGAACAAGGATCTCAAAATGTGACAACAACAAGCCAGGTGGAGGAAATCCTTGGGCAACTGTTGTTGAATAAGGGTGCATACCCCTGCCCACAATCCAACATTGCTGGCAATGGTGTCGAATGCCATTCCTACCAAGTGTTCAGAAACAACCGAGTCATTCAAGGTTTCAATGAATATTGGCCATGGCTTTTCCTGTCCCCAATTCCAAACTGGGTACATTCAAATGCTCTGAAACTCTTTCACCTGAGACAAGAATTGGAAGCCATTCAGTGACATTTGCTCCTGTTTCAATGGGATTTAGTTTTCCATCCCAGTGCACTACAAGTGGCACAGTTGGATGGAGTGATTTCTTCAGCCATTCTGCAGAGTCCCTCTGACTCTTGATTTGACCTTGGCAGATGCTTTGCCTGTAGATGGTATACATTGTTGGATCTTGTCCAAAAGCAGAAATGGTCACAGCAGCAGATGGACCGCAGCACGGTCTGAATCTTGGTCCGATCTAATGCAGCAGCAACTGGAGAAGTGACTACTGTTTTTCGTGCTCGTTGGCGTTTCAGAGGAGGAGCTACAGCCAAAAAGGAAGGACCTGCTATATCTGTAAAATTGTCACCTGTTTCATCTTCATCACTAGTTGGGCTTTCCTCCAGCTCCACTATTTCCTGCTCGATGACATTCCTCATGCTCTCTCTCCTCTCCTGTTCAGTCTGTTGTCTCTCTCTCTCTTCGTTTTTTCTGGGACAGTTTGGCATCAATACCCAACATAGAGCCTTGCCTCCCTTTCTCCCTCTGAGCCACGAGAAACTCTTTATCCTCACAATTTTTGATGGTGTCAAAGGCATTCGTCTGTGCAATGTCAAAGACATTTTTCATCTGTTCTTGAGAGTTCTTTCTCTTCTTCTCCTATCTTTCTGTATTCCAGCTCTTAGTCTTCTCCAACACTCTCTATTCTTTATGGAGAGATTTGATTTCAGAGATACGATTCCGTGGCTCTGATGCAGAAATGCGAGCTCTCTCCCAGAATACCCCTAGTTCCTCAGACAGAACACGTGCTGAATTCCTCAGTGT
>JAGKTI010010222.1:0-24966 GCA_018397915.1 Birgus latro
TCATTCATTCCTCTTACATTCCACGTCCCCACCCTCAGAATGTCCCTTGTCCATTCCGTAGTCGTCAACGTATGGTCCGTCCTGATCCGAGGCGCTTACAGGTAATTATGAAAAATATTCACCAGTTCACAGCATAATGAACATCGTAACTGGACATTAACCTCATCACTTCCAGACCCTAAACACCCAATAAGGAACATATAGCATGAAATAAATGAAATGGGATAAGAAAATCAAGAATTACAGGTATGAAAAATATTCACCAATTCACAGCATAATGAACATCCTAACTGGGCATTAACCTCACCTTTTCCAGACCCTTAACACCCAATAAGGTACATATAGCATGAAATAAATGAAACGGAATAAGAAAATCAAGATTTACAGGTGAGTATGGAAAATATTCACTAGTTCACAGCATAATGAATATCCTAACCGGACATTAACCTCACCTTTTCCAGATCCTAAACATGCCATTAAGGAATATGAAGCATGAAATAAATGAAATGGAATAAGAAAATCAGGATTTACAGGTGAGAATGAAAAATTTACCAGTTTCCTGGGTACTTACAACATGTCCAAGGCCGTCACGAGGAATAACCCGCCTCTCAGACTCTAACAGTGATGAAAGTCCTCTTGAAGCATTACACTTACACCTTGGCGCTCTGAATTCAAAGTTCTTAACACTGCGCATTCTTTCCTCACTTGTGCTGCACTTAATTTCTCCAGTGTTGCACTTAGTCCTTGGCAATGTGATATCACGTCACTGTCTTTTACACCGCACAGCACTGTAATTCACGTGTGGTTTAGTGGCAAGTTTTTGCTGTCTATTCACTGTCAAAGTCCCCCATTAGGTAGTGGAGGCAGCAGAGGGGCGCGTCACTGGGCCGAGGTGATGGACTACCTACTGCAGAGGACTCTGAAGACAGCCGCAAACTCATGTCCAGTTGCAACCCCACCATCACCGATGTGCTGGGCTGTGGCTCAGAACTGGAAGGCCTGTTTTGGGGGGCAGTGGTGTGGAGCCAGGGCTGGGCACGGCAGGGGTCACAGGTCTGAAAAAACTGTCAATGGTTGACTGACGTAAGGAATGACGGTTCTGGCGATTGATGATGCGCTGCCTGAAAGTGCGCACTTCCTCCACAAGTCCCAGGGGCCTCATCTCCCGTTCGCAGTTTGGGTGTTCGAGGTAGTCCAGGAAGAACTTGACATGTTCCCGGAGTGTGCTCAGCTTGGGGATGGCTGGAGTAGTGATACGCTGAGAGGAGTCCACATCATCGTCGCTGTCCTCATCAGAATCCTCAAGCTGGGTACTCGTACTGGCAAGCAATCTCGATATCAGACTGTAGCACCAGTCGAGCAGGGCAGTACTCCCAAGATGGATGGAAAGCTGATGACAGAGAGAGCTCCCGTTTCATCACCCCTCAGGACTTGTTCCTGACCATCTCCCTTTGCTGAACTTTTTTCAGTGTCTCAGTAACACAGAGAGTAGGCCAGCATGCTCTCCAATACAAGTTTCTCTAACAGTCAACACCAAACTACATGCACGCTACACACTACACTTCCTTTTCAAAATTTGTTAAAATGGCATGCGTAAACCATGCCTCGAAGTCCCCAGGGAGGAGGGGAGACCATAAATGCCCCCACCATCCACCCCTCTCCCGTGACGACTCACGGAGCTGCCTGGAACCACTGTCTGACTCACTCCTTCTTCATTTCTGTAACATTCGCGGCCTTTCCTCTAACTTTCGCTCTGTTGAGCACCACCTCTTCTCCTCTAAACCTCGCCTTCTCTTTCTCTCTGAGACTCAGCTGTCTGAGGAAACTGACAGCAAACCCTTTTCTGTATCCTCCTACTTTCTCTATTCTCATTTCAAAGCCAAAGGTGGCTGTTGCGTATATGTCCACAACAATCTATCTTGCTCTCGTGTTCCTGAACTTGATTCTTCTGAATTCTCTACTCTCTGGCTTCGGCTCTCCTGTCATTCTCTGACTACATATATCTGTGCTGTTTACTTATCTCCTAATTCTACAATCAAAAATTCTTTGACTATCTTACTTCTACGATGGAACACATTCTATCCAGTTCTCCCTTCTCTGAAATCTCCATTCTAGGAGATTTCAATGTTCACCACCACCTTTGGCTCTCCTCTCCTTTCACTGATCCACCTGGTGAACAAGCCTACACCTTTTCTATCCTTAATGACCTAAAGCAGCTTGTACCGCACCTTACCCGTATCACTGACCACCTTGGAGAGAATTCCAACATACCTGACCTTCTCCTAACAACTAATCTGTTAATCTTTTCTCTCCGTTGGGCTCCTCCGATCATAACCTTATTACCTTAACCTGTCCTATCGCACCGGTACGGCCTGTGGACCCTCCAAAGAAACACTGCCTGTGGCACTTTGGAGCTGCAGATTGGGAGGACCTCAGGCAGTACTTCTTTGATTTTCCTTGGAACGATTATTGCTTCCATGGCTGGAAGCCGTCTGAGTGTGCCTTGCGCATTTCGGAGGTTATTCTCTCGGGCATGGAAGCATACATTCCTTTCTCATATTCTCTGACTAATGCAAGAAAGCCTTGGTTTAATCACGCTTGTTCTAATGCTGTCCGCAACAAGGAGAGGACCTACAAAAGCTACCGGAGCCAACCCACCCCTGAATCACATCTTTTTTATATATCTGACCGGAATCGTGCTAAGTCTGTTCTTCGCTCTGCTAAAAATAATTTCATCCGTGCTAAATGTTCCCAACTCTCCAACTCAAATTCCTCTCACTCCTTCTGGCACCTTGCCAAAAGCATTTCTAACAACTTTACCTCATCATCCTTCCCTCCTCTTTTCTACTCATGGCTCTGTAGCTATTTCTTCTACTGATAAAGCAGATCTCTTCGCTCAGACTTTCTCCTCCAATTCTACCTTAGATGATTCCGGTGCTGTTCCTCCATCACTTCCCCCCTCTGACTTCCTCATGGCTGAGATTAAAATTTCTTCAGCTGATGTATTTTCTGCCATCACTGGCCTCAATATTAACAAGGCATATGAGCCTGATGGAGTCCCTCCTGTTGTCCTCAAGAACTGTGCTTCTGTGCTTACACCCTGCCTAGGTAAACTCTTTCGCCTTTGTCTATCAACTTGTACCTTTCCTTCTTGCTGGAAGTTTGCTCTCATTCAGCCAGTCCCAAAGAAAGGTGACCATTCCCAACCCTCTAACTATCGTCTAATTGCTTTAACATCCTGTGTCTCAAAAGTTTTCGAGTCAATTCTTAACATAAAAATCTTAAAGGATCTTTCCTGTCACAATCTTCTTTCTGATCGTCAGTATGGGTTCCATCAGGGACTCTCCACTGGCGATCTTCTCACCTACCTTTCAGACTCCTGGTCATCCTCCTTTCGGAACTTTGGCGAAAGCTTTGTCATTGCACTTGACATCTCAAAGGCTTTCGATCGAGTCTGGCATAAATCTTTGATTTCCAAACTGCCCTCCTACAGTTTCTATCCTTCTATCTGTGCCTTCATCTCTAGCTTCCTTTCTGGTCGTTCTATAGCCGCTGTTGTAGACGGCCATCGTTCTTCTCCTGGACCTATCAACAGTGGTGTTCCTCAGGGCTCTATCCTATCACCAACTCTCTTTCTTTTATTCATCAATGACCTCCTAAGCTGTACATCTAACCCTATCCACTCATATGCTGATGATTCCACCCTTCACCTTTCCATTCAGTTTCTGCAACGTGCATCTCAGCAATTACTTCAACAAACAAGGAATGAGGCTATGGCACACCTAATGTCTGATTTGGCTAGTATCTGTGATTGGGGTAAAAATAATCTTATTATTTTTAATGCATCAAAAACTTAGTTCTTACGCTTATCAACCCGACAAAACCTTCCTCAGGATTACCCACTAATGTTTAATAATGTCCAGCTCAGCCTTGCATCATCCTTGAACATGCTTGGGGTTTCATTCACTCGGGATATGTCTTGGAAAGAACATATAACATCTCTTGTGAAATCTGCTTCCAAGAGATTAGGTGTGCTAAGCCGACTCCAAACTTTCTTTACCCCTGCACAGTTGTTGACCTTGTACACGGGTTTTATTCGCCCGTGTATGGAATACAACTCTCATGTGTGGGGAGGCTCCCCACATGCAGCTTTTCTCAATAGGGTGGAGTCAAAGGCCTTTTATCTCATTAACTTTCCTCCTCTTACTGATTCCCATCAACTTTTGTCTCTTCGCCGCACTGTTGCATCTTTATCTCTCTTCTATAGCTACTTCAACGGTCACTGTTCCTCTGAACTGTCTGCTTGCATCCCTCCACCTCTACGATGGGCACGTAGTACCCGTCTAGCAACAAACTCTCATCCCTTTTCTGTCCAACTCTCTAATGCAAGAGTTAACCGGTACTCCCAGTCCTTCATTTATGCATCTGGTCAACTCTGGAACTGTCCTCCTGTCTGTATTCCCTGTATTCCCTACTTCCTATGATCTCCAGTCTTTCAAACGCAGTGTGCCCAGGCATCTCGAAATGAATGAATCTTGAATTTGGCTCTCTTCTGTATTGTTTTTGCTTTTTCTTGGAAGGAACAGTATTCGGGCCCATGGCCTTTGGTTCCTTCTTCCTTGCATTAAAAAAAAAAAAAAAAAAAAAACAGGATCGCCCTTGTCGTCATCCAGCCACTCACGCAAGTCGTCCACATCCACCTCGTTGCCCACTACACGGAGATGTGCATGGAAGTCATCCACATCAAAACCTAGGAAGTCGTGCACAATCTCAGTTCCGGAAAGCAGACGAGACCAACCACTTTCTAGAGTCTTGACAGAGACTTCCCTCCATGCACTCACCCAGTTGTAGATGGCAGACTTGATGTTGTAGCAGCAAAGATTTTCCAAAGTCTGCTGGCCTCGCATGTTCCATCCCTCCTTGCGCTCAAGGACAACCATCACCTTGTCCAGGAGCTTCCGACGGTACAGCCTCTTCGTTGCCACAATCACTCCTTGGTCCATTGGCTGAATGAGAGCAGTCAAATTAGGTGGCAAAAACATGCACCTAATCTGGCCATTCTCAGCCACCAACTCCTTGTCGGACGAATGTGAAGGTGCATTGTCCAGAAGGAGAGCCTTTACCTGGTCGAATGGGATTCCCAGAGTCTTCGTCTGATAATCGATGACCTCCTTGACGAAGTGCTAGTGAAACCAGTCTTTGAAGATCCTGGTTGTGAACCAAGCCTTCAGAGAATGGTACCAAACGACAGGAAGGACATACACCACCCCACGAAGACACCAAGGGCGCTTTGTCTGGCCAACAATAACGGGTTTGGGCCAGGTACACGCTTCTCTGTCTCCTCGGCGAGAGTGTTCGTAGGCAGTGAGTGATAGAATGGGCCAGTTTCATCAGCACTATAGACTTAACTGAGAGTGAGACCCTCCCTATCAATCAAGCCCTTCACCTTCTGACGAAACTCGTCAACTCCCTCCTCGTTGGCATCCAGAGCTTCGCCACGGGCCTTACCGTAACTTGAATGCAAAGAGCCAACCCTCGGATGCCTTGAAGTCTGGGGTGTCGTGTAACCTTGCAAACTTCTCAGCAGCAGCTTTCAGCTCCATACCAGGCACCATCACACCAGCAGCACGTTGTTGACGATACCAAATCAGAGTGGAAAGGTTGACTTCTGCAAACCTGGGATAGTACATAATCTTTCGCTGCATGTTGCGTTTGGTCTTCGAAGCGAAGTCAGCCATGTACTGGGTGAGTTTGTCTCAGGACCTCTTGATATCAAACAAGGTAGAGCAGGCCAGGCTGAATTCACGCACGATGCGGGACGTCGACCATCCTGCATCCACCTCCTCCAATATCTCCCGCTTGTTCTCCAGAGTCAACACCACTCGTTTCCTCTTCTCGGGAGGTAGGGTCATCATCACACACACGATGAAGAGGCAGAAGAGGAGCAGCAGGGACTGCAGCAGGTAGGGCACCACCACAAAAGTGAGCATGTGGGCGGCCACGATGAGAAGCGTGCACTTGTTCCGGCGGGTAAGCGGGAAGTGGTGAGGAGGCAGAGGCGCTTTAATGGACTTTGGATGATTTATGAGCGTAAACACAGCTGTTCAGCACCACGCGCCAAATTCAAACTTAGTGTTTTTTTTTTGTGTTTTTTTTAAGACCTGAGCCCAAAATGTCCGGGTACTGGGGTGACCAGATGTTGGACGTCTGGGTCTCATAGGGATTACTGTACTTCATATTGGAAGTAACAACGTCTATGCAACCCAATTGTATAGCTAGGCTGAGCTGTTAGGGTAATTTCACATTAATAACATTGCTATAACTGTAGACATTCGTAAGCTTAATCCTTTCAGTAGGATGGATCCCTTTAATGTGCATGTAATTTTGTTTCCGTTTCATTTTTGAAGGCTCCGACGTGCTTGTATGTGTCAGCCTTGGTCACATAATGGCAACTCTCCATACTGCTCGATCTACGGCAGCCTCCCTGTTCAGTCCCTTAACCCTGAGGTCGCACTTAATGACCTCGTCCCACGTCTCTTTTGGTCTACCCCCTCGCAACCCCACTTCCAATATTTACACTTCTCACTTTCTGCACCCAATTATCATCCCCCATCTTCTCCACATGCCCAAACCACTTCAATCTACCTCTCCTCATCACAACACCAATACACTCCAGTCCCATCCTACCACTCAACTCTTCCATCATGAACCTAGCCCCACCAGGCTTTGCACGCAGGGACACTCTGCACATCCACCTAATCATTGAAATTTCTGTACGTTTGAGCCTGCGATTATCCTCTTCCTTTACTGCCCAGGTCTCACTACAATACAGTATTGCGCTCCTAACACATGCTGCATACAAAGATCCCTTAGCACACAGGGAGAGTCCTCTCAATGTCAGGAGAGGCAACAGCTCCCTGAACTTCTAACCACTTCTCACCCTAGCCACAGAGTTAGCTCCAGCCCCACCTCCAGCACATAACATGTCTCCCAAATAACAAAACTCTTCCACACACTCAAAGAGACTTGCCAGCAAGTTCAATCCTTTCAGGCCTGATAATCTCCACCTGCTCTCCCCAACACACCACACACATAAAATCAGCATTATCTCCCAGTCTATCTCTGATACCAATACATCTCTTAAGCACCCAATCATCACAAACACTGCACAAGATGGAATTACTTTCCACGCCCTTGTGGCAAATTGCACATGGCCACTCTCTCTCTACTTTGACAGTACCGCCACCAACCCAAAATATCATCAGTTTTGTTTTATCTGCATTTACTCTTAAGCCCTTGTGTCTCATACCATCGTTCCACTTCCTACATTTTTCCTCCGCCTCCCTTTCATTCTCTGCAATCAACACCAAATAATCAGCATACAACATCTCCCATGGGAGTCCATTTCTAAAGTCATTTGAGAGGGTTTCAAGTACCATGATAAACAACAAGGGACTCCAAACTGACCCCTGATACACACCAACATTCACAGAAAACTTATCACTCAAATATCCATTCACTCTTACCTAGGTGCGAGCACCCACGTGCATGGCCATAACAACCCTAACCAGCCACTCCTCCATCCCAAGCTTTCTCATTGCCCACTTCACCACCTCTCTAGGGACTCTGTCAAAGGTCTTCTCCAAATCAACAAAAACAAAGTACAGTTCCCTTTTCTTTCCTATATATTTTTCCTGAAGCTGTCAAACAATGAATATGGCATCAGTGGTCCTCCTGCCTGGCATAAACCCAAAGCGCATCTCATTAATATTCACTCTTTCTCTAATCATACCTTCTACAACTCTCTCCATTACCTTCATTACCTGATCTAAAAGATTTATACCTCTATAATTTCCTCTCTCCAGGCCATCACCCCTCCCCTTGTACACATTTACAATTTCACTCTTCAGCCAATCATCTGGGACAAGCCACTCATCATATTTATCAGGTCAGTGACTAGCCTCACTCCTGTATCTCCTGAGGCCTTCAACATTTCAGCAGCCAACCCAAACACACCTGTTGCCTTCCCCACCTGCATCCTGCCTATTGCCTCACTCACAGTAGCAGCTTCAATCCAAGGCCAAGGGCCAAACACTGAATCTGCCAGCTCCAAATCTTCCCTGTCCCAGCCAAACTCCTCATTCAACTACCAGCTATAATGCTCTCTCTGTGCAACTTTAATGTCCCCACTGTTCACCACTATCCTTCCTTCATCATTCTTCACATACTGCTTACCTATAATATCCCAATCATCCCTCTTCACCTGATTTGCCACCTTAAATACCTTATTCTTCCTTTCCACACGATTTAGGTTAAGTATAAGTCTCCGTGATGCAGACTTCACCTTGTATACCTCTCTTCTAGCTCTACTTTTGGCAGCCAAATATTCCTCCTTGTTACCACCCTTCTTGCATTCCCTGAAAAGCTTTCTTTTCTCCTTAACTGCAGCTTCTACACCCTCATCCCATCATCATTCTTCACACACTGCTCACCTATAATATCCCAATTATCCCTCTTCACCTGATTTGCCACCTTAAATATCTTATTCTTCCTTTCCACGCAATTTAGGTTAAGTATATGAGGTGCATTCCAGAAGTTTTGAGACTTTTTTTAGGAGAGACATTTATTTACTTAAAAAAAGGACAAAACTCTAATCTCCTTCAAAATTGGACCCTCCAACTTCAATGCACTTGTTGTAGCGATCCAACCACTTCTTGAAAGCCCCCTCGTAGTCCTCCAAAGTGAAGGTGTCTAGGACCCTTGTCACAGCCTCCTTCATCTCATCAACGTCTTCAAAACGACTGCCCCTGAGGTTCTCCTTCAGCTTGGGGAATAACCAAAAGTCGCAGGGGCAAGGTCTGGACTGTAGGGAGGGTGAGGGACAGTCTTGACACCCATCTCTGTCAAGTAGTTGGTCACCAGGATGGAATTGTGGACTGGTGCATTGTCCTGGTGCAGGTGCCAACGACCCGATTTGAAGAGCTCTGGCCTGTTGCGACGAAATCTCTTCCTGAACTCCCTCAAAACCTCCACATAGTATTCTTTGTAGACCGTCTGGCCGGAGGGAACCCAGTGGATGTAGATGATGCCCTTGCTGTCAAAGAAGGGGATCATCATAAGCTTCCCAGTGGACTTGCTCTGCCTGGCCTTCTTGGGTCTGGGGGAGTCAAAATGCTTCCATTGGGAACTCTGTCTCTTGGTCTCTGGATTATAACAGTAGATCCAGCTTTCATCACAGGTCACCAGAGACCCAAGAGCACTCGGATTCGAGATAATGAGCTCAACCATCTTCCTGCTGTCACCAACACGTCTTCCTTCTGTTCGTCATTGAGCACCCTGGGAACAAACTTTGCACAAATTTTGTGTCTGTTCTGATCTTCATGAAGATTTCTGTGTACAGTTGCCACACTGACTCCAAACTGTGTACTTATTGTTTGAATAGATGCACAACAGTCCTCGTCCACAAAATTGCAAATTTTCTCAACCAACTCTGGCATTCTGATGTCCCTCTCCCTCCCACACCTATCATCATCTCTCACCTCCTCTCTGCCATCCTGGAACCTCTTGTGCCAACGAAAAACAGATGCTCTGCTCATACAAGTTAATCCATAAGCAGTCTGGATCATTTCATAAGTTTCTGTAGCGTTTTTGCCCAGTTTAACACAAAACTTTATTGTATAGCAAGCTTCCAAACTGTCTTCATGTCTCGACTGCATTCTGCGAACTAGCCAGCAGTGACAAGCGGTGTATAGTAGGGTGTGCTTAACCCGCCGAGCCCCACAGACATACGATGAACGTCACTAATTTTTTCTGCGGACAGACCCACTGACATGCATCATATGTCACTCAATTGCAAGGCCCATCGTGTGCACATTTTTCAACATTTGCGGGTGATTTTTGGTAGGCATATGTAGGAGCCCTTCCTCTACCTTCTGTCAAGCAGAGATACAGCTGGCCCCACTGACACCCCCCCCCCCACTGGGCAATTCACCTGTTAGCAGTAACTTGGCCAGTAAAGATATGTTGCCTCACGGTCTCTCCAATGATGAAATTCACGGTGAAAGTGATTCCCGAGGTGGAGGACAAAGAAACAAAGAAGCTAGAGGTAGAAACAAACAGAAGTGATGAGGTGGTAATGTTGTAAAGGAAGATGCCATAAGCTGGGGTTCTGGGTGAGTGAACAATGCTTTTATCGCCTCTATTATTCGTACCAAATAAATAAATAAATACGTAATTTAAAGTGGCTTGAATTAGTTAACCCTTTCATAATTCGTTTTCCTTAGCCAGGTGCCCTGAAAAAGAAGGAAAACGTAAGGCTGAATGACACCTGTATCACATTTTTAACCTCAGAAGGGCGATTTCTTTATGAATTTTCAATGTTTCTCACCAAAAGCGGAGGTTTCTGGGGGGGGGGGGGGGGAAGAAGAAGAAGAAGTTGAAAATTGGTAGGGTTCCGAGGGTGTTTTGTAAAGAATCGGTTAGCACTGAGCGGGTTAAAGTGTCGTAACAGCCATCTTGTTCAACGTGGAAAAACAAAATTTGGCATGTTAGCTTATTAGATGTATAATAATGATATACAGTAATCCCTCCACTATCCGACGTAATAGAGCCAAAGGCATGTCCGGATAGTGATCTTGTCCAGATATTGGCCCTGAAGCTCCAGCACTGGTCATTCATGACCCTAACCTAAATCAGAAAACCACCTACCTACCTCCCTACTGGACATGCATAGCACTTATTTAAGTCTCCTTTCACATAAATAATGCACACAAAGCATGAATTAACTGAATTTTAACCAAAAAATGATGATTTAGAGGTGAGTAAGGCATAGGTGCTCACAACTTGCCAGCAAGTGTAAGTATCAGACATGGAAATCACTATGAAAATCACCCTTTCTCACACCATATGCATTAAATAATGGACACAAAGCATGAATTCATTGAAAGTTTTAACCCAAAACTGATGATTTTGAGGTAAGTAAGCCACAGATGTTCATGAGTTGGCAGCTTGGTGTAAATAAGTATCGGATGTGGCAATCACTATGAAAATCATCATTTCTCACATCTTATGCACTAAAATATGGGATACAAAGCATCAAATAAATAAGTTGTTACCAGAAAAAGAGTTAGGTATGGCAAAGGTGCTCACTGTTCACCAAAAGCACCAGTCATTCTTGACACTAACCTAACCTAACATAAATCAGAAAACCACCTACCTACCTCCCTCCCAGACATGCATAGCACTTAATTAAGACCCCATTCACATAAATAATTGGCACAAAGCATGAATTAAACGAATTTTAACCCCAAAATGATGAATTTGAGGTGAGTAAGGCAGGGGTGTTCACGAGTTGGCAGGTTAGTGAAAGTAAGTATCGAACGTGGATATCACTATGAAAATCATCATTTCTCATATCTTATGCACTAAAATATGGGATACAAAGCATCAAATAAATAAATTGTTACTAGAAAAAGGGTTTGGTATGGCAAAGGTGTTCAGTGTTCACCAACAGCACCGGTCATTCTTGACCCTAACCTAACCTAACCTAACCTAAATCAGAAAACCACCTACCTACCTCCCTCCTAGACATGCATAGCACTTAAGACCCCATTCACATAAATAATTGGCACAAAGCATGAATTAATCGAATTTTAACCCAAAAATGATGAATCTGACGTGAGTAAGGCAGGGGTGTTCATGAGTTGGCAGCTTAGTGTAAGTATCGGACGTGGCTATCACTATGAAAATCATCATTTTTCATATCTTATGCACTAAAATATGGGTTACAGAGCATCAAATAAATAAATTGTTATGGGACACAAAGCATGGAGTAAATAAAATGTAACCAGAGAATGAGGATTTAGAAGTGATTATGGAAAATATTTAGCAGTTGACAATGTTTACTTACAGTCCATGATTGTTGTTTACCCCCATCTCTAAGGTTTTTACAGTGGTCATAATTGCTCTTGAAGCATGTCCAGTAATCCAGTGTTTAACTACACCTAATCCTTAGCACTGTGACTTTTGGTTATTTAAACAAGAACGAAAATACAGCAAACGATCGGACAGCCATCCACTGTTCACGGAAGTTGAGATAGAACTAGTAGGAGGGAGATTGAGCGGGAAGGGAGCCAGTCGGCGCGGGCGGGAAATTCAAACTGACGCGATTCCCCCCCCCCATCAGCCCACGATGTCCGAATAGTGATGTATCCGGATAGTGGACGTCCGGATAGTAGAGAGATTGCAGTATTAAAGTGACAATAATATAAGACAGAAGTCTATCTATCTGTCTATTGCCAGACGCCTCAATCCCGCATGGGGTGGCCACAAACAAATCACCTCCATGTCACTCTGTCCCCTGCCATTTCACTACCACGCTCCCAACTCACACCTCCCTTTCTCATATACCTCTCCACTTCATCCCTCCATCTCATCCTCGGCCTCTCCCTCCCTCTCACCCCCTCCATCTCACTCACATACACTCTCCTCGTCAGTCTTTCACTCTCCATCCTCTCCACATGCCCAAACCACCTTAACGTGTTTCTCCTAACGCTTCCCATCACATCCTCAACCACACCACAACGCTCCTTCACTTCCTCATTTGTTAGTCTGTCTCTCCATGTGACTCCACATGCTCCTCTCAAATAACTCATTTCCACTGCTCTCACTCTTGACTTCTGTCCTTTCAACAGGGTCCAAGCTTCACTTCCATATGTTAGAGTTGGTATCACAATACTGTCACGTAACAGCTTTTTCACTTCCATGCTCACCTCCCTGCTTCTTATCACTGCTTTCAACGAACCAGCAACCTTCCTTCCCTGCTGCACCCTTTCGAGCACTTCACCCTCCAGACTTCCATCCTTACTCATCACACTGCCCAAGTACTTAAATTCACTCACATTCTCCATTTCCTTCCCATCCAATCTCACTGTACATTCACTGGCTTCACTTCTCTCGAAGACCATCACTTTACTCTTCCCTACATTCACCTTTAGATTCCGTTTCTTACACACTCTCCCAAACTCATCTACCAAGCCTTGCAGCTCCCCTTCGTCTTCACTTAACAGACACAGTATCATCTGCAAACAACAGTACAGGGAGTTTCCAAACACTGCCCTCTCTCACTAGGGCCGCTCCAACATCCACTGCCCAACCTTGTATCTCTTTTATAACCCCATCCATGTACAGATTGAAGAACCATGGAGACATGACACATCCTTGTTTCAATCCAGCCTCCAAATGGAAAGATTCACTCAGTTTGCCATCCACACGCACTGCAGCCTTAGCACCCTCATACATACTCTTCACTGCCTTCAACAACTTCCCAACCACTCCATATATTCTTAATACCTTCCACAAACCTTGTCTATCCACCCTGTCATATGCTTTCTCCAGATCCATGAAGGCTGCATACAACTTCTTGCCCTTCTCTAGAAACTTTTCCACTAAGGATCTAAGAATGAATATCTGGTCTACACAACCTCTTCCCTTCCTAAAACCTCCTTGTTCTTCTCCAACTAATTCCTCTGTAATTTCCCTAACTCTGTCAATAAGTACCATATACTTTTCCTATTACACTGAGAAGGCAAAATGCCCCTATGATTACCACACACTGCTTTTTCCCCTTTTCCTTTGTACAGAGGAATAATTATACCTGACTTCCAATCCTCCGGGACTCTACCCTCCTCCCAAGCCAATCTGCACACCTTCCACATCCATTCTATTACTATCTCTCCTCCATGCTTCAGACAGAAGTGCCTCTCCCAAAAGAGCCTCAAAACTTCTGGATTGCACCTCGTAAGTCTCTGTGACGCAGACTTCACCCTGTATACCTCTCTTCGAGCCCTACTCTTGGCAGCCAAATATTCCTCCTTGTTACCACCCTTCTTGCATTCCCTGAAAAGCTGTCTTTTCTCCTTAACTGCAGCTTCTGCACCCCCATCCCACTACCAAGTTACTTTATATCTTGGTGGGCCTCTTGTCCAGCTGCATACTGCATCAGTATCTCTCAAGAAGTTGTTCTTGAGGGCTCTGTACTGTTCACTAATGCCTCTGTCAATGGCTCCCTGTTCTGCCACCATCTCTCCACATCTCACTATGGAAAGTATCCCATACTGCTTGGTTTTCCAGCTTCCATATTTTTCCCCTAGGTACATAAGTCCTCTTTTTCATCACTCATTCTTTAAGCACCATGTTACATATCAATAATTTGTGCTGCCACACACACTCCTGACTTCCCATAGCTTTAACATCCCTCACTAACCTCCTATCAGCCCTCCTGACCTGAAAATAATCTATCTGACTGCTATTTCCCCCAGACTTGTATGTAATCAACCTACTCTCTCTTTTCCTAAAATGTGCATTGCACAACACATTTACAATAGTAAAATAAGCATTTTGTTGAAATGAAGGTAATACAAATACTTTTAAGGCTGCATACTTAATGCAGCATTAACCCACAAAACTTGATGACTTTTCTTAAGCCTTTTCTTCTTATTCTATTGTATCATTTATAAAGCTCCAACATGCTTGCATGCATCGGCCATGGTCACCTAATGCCCAAACCATCAAACTGTAACCCTCCTCACCACAACACCATTACATTCAATCCTAATTTTTCCTCTCAGTTCTTCAGTGGGGAACTTGTGAAAATCGTCTGCCATCAGATGTCTCTCACTATTAACAACTTCTCTGTCCCGAGTACTCTTTTCTGTCATTATTTCAATGGTCACTGCTCCTCTGAACTGTCTGCTTGCATCCCCCACCTCTATGACGGGCGCTTGGCATCCATCTAGCAACAAACTCTCATCCCTTTTCTGTTCAACTCTCTAATGCAAGAGTTAACCATTACTCCCAGTCCTTCATCTGTGCAACAGGTCAACTCTGGAACTGTCTCCCTCTGTCTGTATTTCCTACTTCCTATGATCTCCAGTCTTTTAAATGCAGTGTGTCCAGGAATCTTGAAACAATCGGATCTTGAATTTGGCTCTCTTGTATTGTTTTTGTTTTTTTCTTGGAAGGAATGGTTTGCAGGCTCCTGGCCTTTGGTTCCTTCTTCCTAGCATTAAAAAAAAAAAAACATGATTTTTCTTTGCTGATGTGAGAACCTGTGTGGCAAATTATATCATCATACACTATTGAAGTAATGACAAAGCTTTGTAACAAAAACTTAACAGAGGAGAATATATTGCTCTTGTTGTTTTATTTCCCCAAAAATGAAGCTCGAAGTTTGAAAACCTGGCACTTGTATATTTCTTTTTGTCGTTTTTAATGAAGCCGCTACAAAGTTGAGTTAAATCTTGCCTCCTGAAATAATCAATTTATACTGTAGTTCTACCTGAGCACTTGTTTTGTTTGTGGTGACGTATTAAATTACAGTATTCTACATCAGCCATATGAACTCAGAGACAGTCCCCAGTCCAAGATTTGATATGACTTATCCCCTTAGGAAGATGCGCTACCACCATTTTCAAATAAGTCATATCAAATCTTGGAAGGGAGACTGTCTTTGAGCTCAGATGGCTGATGTTGAATAACTTAATACATCTATCTATTGCCAGATGTCTTAGTCCCATAAGGGGTGACCACAAACAAATCACCTCCATGTTGCCCTGTCCAGTGCCATTTCACTGTCCTGCACCCAGCTTACACACCCCTCTCTCATATACCTCCCCATTCCATCCCTCCATCTCATCCTCGGCCTCCCTTTCCCTCTCCCCCCATTCCACCTCACTCACATACATTCTCTTCATTAGTCTCTTGCTTTCCATCTTCTCCACATGGTCAACCACCTCAATGTATTTCTCCTAATGTTTTCTATCACATCAACATCCAACTACAATGCTCCTTCACTTCCTCATTAAATTTCTGCCAAAAGAGAGACTAACACAACAAAACAAGTGCTTGGCTAAAACTACAGTATAAATCAAACATTTCAGGGGAAAAGATTTAACTCAGCTTGAGCAGCTTCATTAAAAACAACAAAAAGAAATATATAAGTGCCAGGTTTTCAAAATTTGGGCTTCGTTTCTGAGGAAGTAAAACAACGAGAGCAATATATTCTCCTCTGCTATATATTTGTTACAAAGTTTTTCCATTACTTCAAAAGTGTATGATGGTATTTTGCCACACAGGTTCTCACATCAACAAAGAAAAAACATGGTAATTTAATACGTACTTGGGGTGGAGAAGCTGTTAACAGTGGTGGCCTCCAGTGGTAGGCAGCTTCACAAGTACTCTATTGTAATCCTAACCCCCCAGACCTTGGACTCACGGATGCACTACATATCCATCTAATAACTGTCATTTCTGTACGATGAAGCCTATGAATATCTTTTCCTTATACTGCCCAGGTGTCACTACCATAAGCATTACTCTCCTAACACATGCATCATACAAGCACAGAGGGAGAGCCCTCTCAGTGTTAGGAGAGGCACCAGCTCAGCTCCCTGAACTTCTCCCAACCACTCCTAACCCTGCCACAGAGCTAGATCCAGCTCCACCTCCAGTGCATAACATGTCCCCCAAATAACAAACTTCCTCCATACCCTCATAAGACTCTCAGGCAAGATCAATCCTTTCATGCCAGACAATCTCAATGCGCTCTCCCACACACACCACACAAACAAAATCAGCATTATTTCACAGCCTACCTCTACTACTACTACATCTCCTATGCACTCAACACAAACACTGCACAAGATGGAGTTACTTCCCAAATCCCTGTGGCAAACTGCACATGGCCACACTCCCTCTGCTTTGACAGTATCATTACCAGCCCTAAATATCATCACTTTTATTTTTATCTGCATTTATTCTTAAACCCTTGTGCCCCATCCCATCTCTCCACCTCCTAAATCTTTCCTCCAACTCCCTTTCACTCTCAGCAATCAACACCAAGTCATACGAATATGACATCTCCCCCGGGAATCTATTTCTGAAGTCATGTGAGAGGGTTTCAAGCAACATGACAAACAATAAGGGGCTCAAGATTGACCCCTGATGCATGCCAACATTCATAGAAAACTCATCACTCAAATCTCCATTCACTCTCACCTGAGGGCATGCACCCTCATACATAGTTGTAACCACTCTAACCAACCACTTCTTGATCCCAAGTTTTCTCATTTTCCACTTCACCACCTCCATAGGAGCTTTGTCAAAGGTCTTCTCCAATTTATATTAAAAACACACACACACACACACACGGTACTGCTCCCTCTTCTCCCCGATAGTTTTCCTGAAGCTGGCGGACAATGAATATGGTATATATATATATATGGCATCAACCCATGCTGCATCTCATCAGTATTCACTCTTTTCCTTATCATATCTTCTAAGACTCTCTCCATTACCTTCATTATCTAATCCAAAAGTTTTATGTCTCTAAAACTTCTTCTTTCCAGGGCAACACCCTGCCCCTCATACACATATATAATCACACTCATCAACCAGTCATCTGGGATAACACACTTATATATGATCAAATTTATCAAATCAGTAACTATACCCATTCCTACATTTCCTGAAGCCTTCAACATTTCAGCTCTGTACTGACAATTTTACTTTGACTAGAGGAGACTTAAACCTTGAGGGGATACACAAAACCTGAACCCTTATTGAGTGACAATCCTTATGGAAAGACTACAGGGACAGCAAAGATCCTTACAGAAGACTTAGGGATTTTTCAAATTTCTGTGGCTTCATCATTCCTGCCAAACTCTTGTTTATGCTCAATGAGTGAGTCATGTGGGCTGTAAAGAAAACCTCTGAGTCCTCTGTATCAATCATTTCCTCTACATTAAGTTCTCCTCATATGTTGTCTATCTGACATTTTTTGCAAATAAATCCACAACAGATTACATGAAAATTGCATGACAAATTTCCACTGCTATCTAGAAAAGTGATCAGCTACCTTCCCCAGTTTTCCAGTACTACATGTATAGAAAAAAGTTGATACACAAGGTCTGACCATTTGTAAGGTTACAAGTACATCTGCAGTTCTATAGTGCTGCATAATGGTGCTTTGATTCTGGTCAATAATTTGACTGTATATGGGAAAAACATCCTCCCATAGGGCTAACTTTTCTAATCACTCCACAGATAAATTTACTGAACCCAGGTTGTATGGTTACAAGTATATCTGCAGTTCTATAGTGCTGCATCATAATGGTGCTTTGATTCTGGCCAATAATTTGACTGTATACGGGAAAAACATCCTCCCATAGGGCTAACTTTTCTAATCACTCTACAGATAAATTTACTGAACCCAGGTTGTAACATGATCATTACTAGTGTATGATCAATTGCATTATATTGGATTTTTACTGACACATATGTAGCTGTCAGTGCAACAATGATTTTTAAGGCTCATGCTTTCTTGAGGTTGTTGGTATAATGAACAATGGGATTATAATGCTTCCAGAGAATGTGGCAAAGGTTCTTATAAGCCAGATAAGTAAAGGATGTCTAGTTAAAAAGAAAATGAATATCAATGGACTGAGATGATGAAGAAAAGTAGGAAAGTCAACAAATGGTACAAAGAAGGTAGCTGTTTAGTAATGGAAGAGTAAGATAAAAGAAAAAAAAAAGAAGTACTGCAATAACATTTATTAGCATGCCTTTCACAGGGCGTTCCATTGACTATTATACCAAACTGCACTTCTTTATTCCTTCCTCTATTTCTGGCTCTTACTGTAAATTTGCATTCCTTTTCCTACACCTATCTGGATCTTACCAACCATAATCTGGGTATGAAGCCAGAGCATGTATTTGGTTCAGGGAAGATGGATGCCCTCTTCTTGTACAGTCCTGGGTCACCCTCGGGCAAGGTGCAGCGCCTGTTAGCCCAACAAAAAGGTAACTGGTGGATGGATACCATCGCCCTGGGAGGTACTATGGAGTAATGTGGAGCTAAGTTCCAGTAGCTGGCCCTGAACGACACTCGTAAGCTGGGAACACAACCACATTTACCAAGAAGTCAAAGTCTGGACTGAGACTGTTACTGTAGTCATGGGTATCTCTTATACAGTCAGGTCTCATTATATGTTTGTTCATTATGTCATAAATCGCTATTACGATGAACAAAAATTTAGACTGATTTTCAGAGCAATGATGACAAAATGATCATGAATTCACGAGAAAAATACCTCACAATCAGCCATGATGACAAAATGATCATGAATTCACGAGAAAAATACCTCACAATCAGCCAAGATGGCTGCCTAGTGTTTACACTTGCTGTGAATGTCTGCATTTCATTCCATTTTGTGCTTGAAAATCTATTGAAACACCACTGCTAATGCTAAATAACTGAGCAAGTGCATAACAAATAGTGTAGTGTGCAATTTTAAGTGAAGTGATGACTCTCTTTGTGTGAAATACTGAGATCTGTGACATGGAAATCATGTTTGGAAAAGACACTACCCCTAATGGAAAGTGTGTTCCCCCCCATCCATTGTGTCTGACTCTGGGCATGGATTTCACAGACCATTCCCAAGGCCCAGTAGTCCTACATTCTACACACCTTAACATGTCACCACTTCGGTGCTAACACCCACCATCCACACAGAATACATGCTAGGGCTGTCTCATATAGGACTGGTGTACTGATATTAGCAAGGGTGTTTTTACGACATGTCAGTAGGCCTTCGGTTGATGGTGAAGGCAGCTTTACTAAAATTCAAATTTTTAAACTGTTCCCTGCCCCAGTCAAGATTTGAACCAAGATCCATTAGAATTGCAGGCCACCTCTCTACCAATTACCAGTTGCAACTGAGGGACACTGAGGGCAGACCGAAAAGTTTTTTTTTTTTTTTTTTTTTTTTGTAAATAGGTTACCGGGTATGTGTTCATAGGCCCCCTCCCTATCTCCAGTGAACTTTTCTTTAATAGGTTATGTTTCACAGGCCCCCTCACTATCCCCAGTGAACTTTTCTTTAATAGGTTATATGCTCATAGACCCCCTCCTTATCCCCAGTGAACTTTTCTTTAATAAAGTTATGTGCTCATGGGCCCCCTCCCTATCCCCAGTGAATTTTTCTTTAATAGGTTATGTGCTCATAGGCCCCCCTCACTATCTCCAGTGAACTTATGTCATATCAACCTCATTACATGATAAATCATTATGCAATGGGTTTTCACTTGATGTACCCCAATCATATAGCAAGTCGTGACTGTGCACAGCTCCTCCTCTTGGCGGCTATGCCTCCTCCATTTTCCCAGCACCTGGCCATGTAGAAGGACCTATTCTGACCCTGAAGTGATGCTGCCTGCCAAAGGAAGTACTGTAGATGCTTGCTTGTAGTCAATGGGTCCATTCAGTCAGACTGGGGTAAACCAACAACAACCAATCATAATTACTGGGAGTAAATAAAAGTTATGATGATGATGGTAAAGAATAACAAGCCATGAATGGAGAAATGGGTGTGAGATATACAGTGCATATGGTGACAGTTGGAAGACTCACTATTATCGTGTGTTGTGTGAACACCCATGGCACACAGTTTAATCAGGTTGCGGTTGGAGGGTGCACTTGCTGTTACATGCGGGGGATCCACCAGTCCTGTTGATATAGTAGCTTACATTAATCACCTCAGTACCACAGCTCTCTTCAAGTCTCATTTTGGTCTATATGTTTTGGCAGCAAGAAAAAAAAAAATTGCTAAGGAGTTAACTCTTTTACCACAAAGATGTCTTTTTTATATGAAGGTATTATTTCTAATCTGAGATGATGTTATTCAGACTGGAGTAAAATATCCTCAGGCTGAAAAACTTAATGGATATCACTTTTAATTCTTCACAATAAATGGTTTCCTCAAAGCTTCAGAAAATCATCTGTGAGAAGCAAGAACAAATAAAATACAGCACACCAGTTAGCAATTAAACAATTGGTATTACATGGAGGTGGTTGTAGAAATTCATTAGTACTCGTACCTACAGCAACTGTCTCAAGCAGATTTTTAATCACTTAAAATATCTGATAATGCAAGGAAGATTTACCACAATATTCTGTATTTTCACTTTTTATTCACTTCTTTATTACTGACCAAGAAATTCCCCTCCTATGCCATTCACTTTTTATTCACTTCATTTTCACTGTAGATCAAGAAATTCTCCCTCTAAACTGAAGACACTCACTTTCTATTGGCCAGAATAGTGTGTGTGTGGGGGGGGAATCAATTCTGGGGTGCTTTCTAAAGATGAATAATATAATATGGTAGTGTCCCTGCAGCTGTCCTGGCAGGGTGCCCCGAGGCCACTACCACAGCCACTGGTAAGCTGGTGGGCTAGGGGTCCCAGATCCATTGCCTGGACCTGGGTCTGTGTAATGGGTCGGACCATTGGAATGTTTACCCCCCTTTATCTTACCGACTATGACTATGAACAAAAACAAGCACCAAAGCAAGCCTGAGGACGCAAATCACCCAGGGGGTTTAGGGTCGGTTCGTGGAATGTGGGAGGTTTGAGAGGAAGAGCAGGGGAAGTCGTTGAGGCATTCAGTAGGAGGTGGGTGGATGTGGCATGTTTGCAGGAAGTCCGGTACAGGGGTGGATCAGCCAGAAAGATTGTTGGGAAGGATTGCTACTATAAGTTGTTTTGGCAGGGGGGAACTGACGGATATGGGGGTGGGGTGTGAGTGTGTTGGTTGCAGAGAAATGGGTGGAATATGTCATGAATGTTATGAGAGTAACTGATGGGATATTAGTTGTGAAAATTATGGTCGGGCAGAGGTTGGTTTCAGTTATATCGGCATATGCTCCACAGGTGGGATTGGATGACGCAGAGAAGGATAGATTTTGAGATGATTTAATATGTGTAGTAAGTGGTATGGGTGATGATGAGGTAGTGGTTCTGGGAGGAGATTTAAATGGTCATGTGGGTGAAGCAGCTCAAGGTTATGAAGGAGTCCATAGAGGATGTGCGTATGGTGTGAGGAATGCGGAAGGGGAAAGAATACTCAAGTTTGGGGAGGCTATGGACATTATTGTGTGCAACACACATTTTAGGAAAAGAATCAGCCGGTTGATTACGTATGAGTCCGGGGGAAATAGTAGTCAGATAGATTATTTTCTGGTCAGGAGGGTTGATAGGAGATTAGTGAGGGATGTGAAAGTTATAGGAAGCGAGAAGTGTGTGCAGCAGCACAAACTATTTTGTGACATGGTGCTTAAGGATCGAGTGATGAGAAGGAGGACATATGTACCTAGGAGGAAAATATGGAAGCTGGGAAACCAATCAGTAAGGGATGCCTTTTATAGTGAGATGAGGAGAGTGGTGGCTGAACAGGAAGCCGTAGATAGAGGCGTTAATGAACAGTATAGAGCCCTTAAGAACAACCTCTTGAGAGTTACCGATACAATATGTGGTTGGACAAGATGCCCACCAAGACATAAAGTAACTTGGTGGTGGGATGAGGGTGTACAAGCTGCAGCTGAGGAGAAAAGAAGGCTTTTCCGGGAATGGAAGAATGGTGGTAACAGGGAGGAGTACTTGGTTGCCAAGCGCAGGGCTAGAAGAGAGGTATACAGGGCGAAGTCTGAGTCACAGAGACTTTTACTTGATAATCTAAATCATGGAGAAAGGAAAAATATGATTTTTAGGGTGGCAAATCAGGTGAAGAGGAATAATCGGGACATTGTAGGTGAGCAGTGTGTGAAGAATGATGATGGAAGGGTGGTGGTGAGCAGTGAGGATATTAAAGATGCACGGAGAGAGCATTATAGCCGATTGTTGAATGAGGAGTTTGATTGGGATAGAGAAGGTTTGGAGCCCGCTGATCCAGTGTTTGGCCCTTGGCCTTTGATTGACGCTGCTACTGTGAGTGAGGCAATAGGCAGGATGCGGGTGGGAAAGGCGGCAGGTGTGTCTGGGTTGACTGCCGAAATGTTGAAGGTCTCAGGAGATACTGGGGTGAGGTTAGTCACTGACCTGATAAATAGGATTATATATGAGTGTGTTGTCCCAGATGATTGGCTGAGGAGTGTAATTGTAAATGTGTACAAGGGAAAGGGTGATGCCCTAGAAAGGGTAAATTACAGAGGTATAAAGCTCTCAGATCAGATAATGAAAGTAATGGAGAGAGTTCTAGGAGGTATGATTAGAGAAAGAGTGAATATCGATGAGATGCAGTTTGGCTTTATGCCAGGCAGGGGGACCACTGATGCCATATTCATTGTTCGACAGCTTCAGGAAAAATATATTGCAGAGAAAAGGGAATTGTATTTTGTTTTTGTTGATTTGGAAAAGGCCTTTGACAGAGTCCCTAGAGAAGTGGTGAAGTGGGCAATGAGAAAGCTAGGGTTGGAAGAGTGGCTGGTTACGGTGGTTATGGCCATGTACATGGGTGCTCACACCCAGGTAAGAGTGAATGGAGCTTTGAGTGATGAGTTTTCCGTGAATGTTGGTGTGCATCAGGGGTCAGTTTTGAGTCCCTTGTTGTTTATCATGGTGCTTGAAGCCCTCTCACGTGACTTCAGAGATGGACTCCCATGGGAGATGTTGTATGCTGATGATTTGGTCTTGACTGCGGAGAATGAAAAGGAGGCGGAGGAAAGATTTAAGAAGTGGATGGATGGTATGGGGTACAAGGGCTTAAGGGTAAATGCAGATAAAACAAGTGATGATATCTAGGGTTGGTGGTGGTACAATCAGAGAAGAGGGAGAGTGGCCATGTGCAGTTTGCCACAAGGGTGTGGGAAGCAATTCCATTTAGTGTAATGTTTGTGATAAGTGGGTGCACAAGAGATGTAGTGGTATTAGAGGTAGACTGCGAGATGATGCTGATTTCATGTGTGCGGCGTGTCGGGGAGAGCAGGTGGAGATTGTTAGGCGTGAGAGGGTTGAACTTGCAGGTGAGTCTCTTGAGTGTGTGAAGGAGTTTCGTTATTTGGGAGACATGTTATGTGCCGGAGGTGGGGCTGGAGTTAGCTCGGTTGCTAGGGTGAGAAGTGGTTCGAAGAAGTTCAGGGAGCTGTTGCCTCTCCTGACATTGAGAGGACTCTCCTTATGTGCTAAGGGGTCTTTGTATGCAGCATGTGTTAGAAGTGTGATGCTGTTTGGTAGTAAGACCTGGGCAGTAAAGGAAGAGGATATTCGCAGGTTTAAACGTACAGAAATGACAATGATTAGGTGGATGTGCAGTGCGTCCCTGCGTGCAAGGCCTGGGGGGGCTGGGTTTACGATGGAAGAGTGGGACTGGAGTGTATTGGTGTTGTGATGAGGAGATGTAGGCTGAGGTGGTTTGGACACGTGGAGAGGATGGGGGATGATAATTGGGTACAGAGGGTGAGAGGTGTTAATACTGGGGGAGGGGTTGGGAGGGGTAGACCGAGAAAGACATGGGACGAGGTCATTAAATGTGACTTAAGGGTTAAGGGACTGAACAGGGAGGCTGCCAGGGATCGAGCAGCGTGGAGAGCTGCCATTAGGTGACCAAGGCCGATGCATGCAAGCATGTTGGAGCCTTCAAAAACGAAAGAAAACGAAACGGTAGTAACAAGAAGACGGTGGAAAAAAAGAATTAAGAAAATTGCATATCAGTGATTGTTTCTAATCCCCTCAGTTTCAGGTTATCTTTCTATGCTGAATACTAGACAAAAACAAAAATGTCCATGCAAAAGGGGTTAAAGAAGAGAAACCAAAAACTTTATCCCACTCTGCAAAATAGTCTATTTCAGGAAAGTCTTCATTTCAAGTCACCGAAAAGTGAACCTGGAAGGTACGATAACGGAAAGAGTGAATACTCATGAGATACAGTTAGGTTTGTGCCAAGCAAAGGGACTACTGATGAAATACTTATTGTCTGACAGCTTCAGAAAAAATATAGTGAAAGGAAGAGAAAGTTGTACAGTGATCCCTTGGTTATCACATGCACCTGGTTATAGAAGTTTTCGTTATCACTACTAGATGTAACCTACGCACCTGCACTGCTTTAATGTGATTATTATTTCGTGTGTGTGTGGGGGG